>JAJLUV010000017.1:0-301790 GCA_030564445.1 Kodamaea leandrae | reverse complement strand
ACATCTAAAACACCCGTACCGCAATAGTGAAGGGACATCTAAAACACCCGTACCGCAATAGTGAAGGGACATCTAAAACACCCGTACCGCAATAGTGAAGGGACATCTAAACAACCGTACCGCAATAGTGAAGGGACATCTAAACACCCGTACCGCAATAGTGAAGGGACATCTAAAACACCCGTACCGCAATAGTGAAGGGACATCTAAACACCTATAACTTGAAAAAAATCCTGCTATGAAGTGCATCTACCAATTAATTTGGACTCTTTAAGGCACTCTTTACAATGGTAACATCAATGCGTGATCTCCCACAGCTCAAAATAGTTTTTACAAAATTTCGCTCCTTTTTTTCAAAATAAAGGCTCTGTTCATTGCCTTCTGAAATTGACAACTTGTTAACGTAGTTTTGTTGAACCTGAGCTCAACACTGAGGCGTGCTGTTTACTTAAGATTGCGAGACCATTCCAGTATTTTGAATTTGATGATATCAATTGAGGGAGGTAAACAGATATCATGGTAATTTCCTGACTCCGCTCCAACTAGATAATGGGGATTTTAGTAACAAATTTAGTAAATGTTCACGCTCTATCTTGTATAGTTATTGATTTAATCGGTAATTACGTCTGGTAAATTACTATCGCTGTACGTATGTTTAAACTAGATTGTAGTGAAAGTTGGTTTTCTTGTTGACCAAAATCCTCGCTGAAGTCTTGATCGAAGAAACTTGTAACTGAAAAAGCATAAAACTAGCTTATTATATGAGGTTCATCGAATATCCCGTCAATAGAAAGTTTTCCGTGTGGTAACCTGAGAGTCTCAATATTAGGTGGTGATATCACTAGGATATGTTGATATACTATGATACTTAATATGAAGGATGTGAATAATGAAAAATTCCAAAAATATTCATTCAGTAGTTACGTAGTGTATGGTATTTCCAGCCCCAAATCCTGCTAAACTCGACTGCACTTTGCTGAACCCCTTCACTAAGGCTACAGCGGAGCCTCATTTGGAGCAACACTAATAGCATCAACTATGTTTTTTATTTCCGAACAGCAAACTCCTTTCACTTGATTTGGTGGTGTGTAGGAGATTGCAGTAGAAACGGCATGCAGAGTTTTACTTTTTAACTGTCAATATTTGGCTGCAAAAATTTCCGTTCCGGATTCTTCCAAAAGGGGAAGTTGCAATAGAGAGATATGGACGAAACCTTTATAAATAATACGAAACCGACGATTTTTACAAAGCTGGCTCTCTTCCAAACCAATATTTATACGACTTAAATAACATCTAATTTGTACATGGTATTTCATGATAGCTTGTTTCAGTTCTTCTTTATGAAAAATACCTTTCTTGTAGAGAAATCGAGCGAGGACTGCAAACTTACAACTGCAATTAAAGAACATCCACTAATTAAATACCGAGTGCCACGTTTTTCAAAGATATCTTTTGTTTTCATTCTTTCCAACAACAACAATTTTATGAAATTATAGCATATATGCAAGTACTTTGCTACAACCTAAGCGAATCAGCTAAGGTCCTCAAGACTTCCAAAATACTCTCAGGTTCGTCAAAATACCTCTTTCTTGAATTTGAAGGCCCTATTGGCTTCTGTAGCCAACCTTGCAAAATATCATATCCCAAATCTTTTAGAGCGGCATATGCTCCAGGAACCGAGAGATTAGTGAGCCTTGTCACTCTTCGGCAGCCCTTTTGCGCAGGAATACCATTTAGACGATCCTTTAACCAAATCAAGCCAGAAGGCGTGCCGGCAAATATCTCGACAATATGCTCAGCAAAAATGTCTATATTTTGTTCAAACAGATTGATTCCCCATTCACACCAATTATCATAAAGTCGCTCAGCTTCCGAAACAGGAGCTATCTGATCAAGCATTCCATGAAACAGATAAAGAGGTATCGTTGGCATGTATGATCCTTTCTTGAATGCCAAAGTGTTGTTTTCAATTATGGGAGCGACCAAAGGGTCCTTGAACAAACCAACTCCAGACTTAAAATTTTGATACTCACCACTGAAAAAGTCAGAGAACGGAAAAGCTAACAAGGAAGGAATCATGCAAAGTGTTCCTCCACCGAGGAACTTCTTCTTAGTCTCCTCATCAGAGATTTCTGTTTCAACAAAAGTTTGCAACTCGGGGTATGCTTGCACTAACCCAAGTATAGCACTGACATCAAAACCGGAAAAGGGCCCACCATCAATTGCCAAAGCAGTGGCAGTCAAATTAGGAACAACACCCCCAAACGCCGCACCCACAAGATTATCATCAAGATTTGGGGCGTATTCAGGAGCTAGAGCTGCTGCCCAAGTTGTTGCAATGGCTCCTCCTGAGTATCCAAAAAGGCCAATTTTTGCATCCGCGTCAACTCCAGTGAGCATACCTGAGTTCAAAGCTCCGCGCAAACCATCTAAAACACCACGACCCTCTAGTAATCCAACAGCAAATGCAGCGTTTGGTCCTTCGTAGTCGGTAGTCACAACATAATAGCCTTCATTGAGGAAACTCTGCATCACAAGTACCTCAAACAGGGCAAAGATGTTGGCATAAATCAGTGACCCGGTCTGTATTGCGTATGAAACAGCACAGTTCTTTGCTGCAGAGTCTTCAGCAACCAGAAACCCGACTATTTTCTTCGGGTCAGAATTGTATGGTTCAATAATAGTAGTCACGACATACAGCAGATTTCCAGTCGGACCTTCACTTCTAACAAGCAATTGCCACATGTTTTTCGTATCAACGGACATGAAGAGCGACTTGAGCGCCCCCGGAGCCTTACGTGAGCGTAAAATAGCACCCAAAGGTTGATCCTCATATCCCTCTGGTGGCAGGTAGAAGTCGTCTTCTGTTGGTTTGAGAAGTGCAGCACATATGGGAATCGCCAAAAATGCGAAAATGAAAGCGTGAAGAACTTTCATGGTAAATAGCAGTTTAGATATCCTGGTTTTGGGTGATTCGCCTTGCTTACGGATCAGCTCTAATGGTTTTCATCAAACGTTAACTTTTTGCTGGAATCTAGAGTCTTTTGTATTGAGGTTTTGCAATCATCCCCTAATCAGGAAATATTCAGTAATCCAAGAGACTTACCCTAAGTCGGAATCGTAAGTCAAAGATCCGCAAGTAAGACTTGCAGTTCTTCACAATTCCGTAAACAACGAAAGGAGTCTAGTTATACAATTCTTTGTATCACCAGAGCAATGCTACTCTGCCCATACCGAACGCGTTCATAGTTCTTTCCACGCTCATCATGACAGTCACTTAAACTTCTTTAGCTTGTGTTTCTCGGTTACGAAATTCGTAGATCAATCTAAGATTTATAGATTGTCGATATCTTTCACTTCAATTTCCGAATGTTGCATAAAATCCTTGGAGGCAAGAGATTGATGACTATTTTGGGGAACTGTCTATTTTACAAACGCTAAGTACCTCATTCACATGCACTTTTAATAACCGCGTTTATGCTCTTCAGTAATCCCTGTATAGATGCTCCTAATTTGGAAACGCAATATCCATTCCTCAAAGGACACCGAAAGTCTCCAAAAACAGTTGGGAATATCGTGAGGTTTGGCCTCACCTTAAACATGCTAGATTGATGAGCGACAAGTACTCCCCTGTTATTAAGTAAACCTCTGTAAGTTCCAAATCATAAGAAGCATATATATTTCACCTGTCAAAAACACTTGCAGTTTTCTGCATAAATTTCTCGATTTAATGCAAGTTCCTTATCGCTAAAATGACCAGGGCTCCTGGAAGCCAATGCTAGTGCTGCAAAACTACCGAGGAATTCTCATTCGCTGCAGGTAAGCCTCACCAACCAAATTTAACCTTAATATACGCAAACAAACAGTGTCATTTTATATCATGTACATTAAATCGTAGTCATAGTATACGTCTTCCATTCGCGAGGTTTCCATTACACACTGCGAAGTTTTCTTTGTTTTTCAGTCGCTACTCTCCTTCATCAAAATTTGTCGTAAAAACAGCGAAGTTTATAGGCTAGTCTAGCATTCCTAAATAGTAGTTCTTTTTTTATTCCCGTTATCATAACAACCCAGACATAAACTTCGAAATCTCAATTGTCTAAATCTAATCCTAGACAAAAAGATGTTGATGGAAATTTCAAGGCTTTTTTGGTCTGGAATTATAAGCATGCCATTGCCATTCACTCCCTCCTTCAATTGCTCCCCTGCAAAACTTAGTTCTTTACAGAAATCTCAATGTTTTCCGCAGTTGTTATTGGATTTCAAACACGCTTCCTACCATTTCCAATGCTTTATTTGTATATAATGCCATGAGAACTGGCTTATTGTTTGATGGAATTTGGTCTAGTAAAAACTTCAAATTTTTTGGTCTTCCCCTATATAACCTCCTATTAAGAGAAACCATTTCTCAGATTAAACTCTTGCCAAGCAAATTACCTTCTCAGAACTTCAAATGTTAGACTGGAATTTGAATATAGTAACAAACGGACCGTGGTTATAGTTCCATATTTCTGGTCCACGCTGGCTCGGTTCTATTATCTTCAAGCAACAATAGACGTAGGTTTGAATGTTCATTAAGTTGCAACAAAACCTCGGTCCTGCACATGAATTGGAATCTTTTTTATTGATGCGTGGGTTTTTCTTCCACAGCTCATTAAGTGAGGAGATTCCCGAAATCCTCCCGAAAATTGTTGAACCACGCACCCCGTATTTTCCCCGCCTTCAGTAAGCCTTGAGCCCAGATTGATTCTTTGTACGAAATGGAAAATCTCGCGCTTGATCTTATTCAGTAAGAGTTGCTGCACGCTTACGCTAAAGGTTCACCAAAATCACTAATTGGTTCTCCATAATTCTTTGAAACACTCCCTTTTGAGTTATGCTCAATAAATTTCTTTTTTTGAGCCCCACAATTCAATACCTCACGAGATGATATCCACTTTGGGAACCTCAAATGTTGACCCAGAAACCAACGGAAGCCATGTCTTCGGAGAATTTTCATACACTTTGCGTATCCATAGCAATTATCTTGGTTAAAACTCAACACAGATAACCTTTAGACCTCTTTCCCCGCACTTTCTTTCGTATGCCTGACTATCACTCTCAAAGTAACTTTATACAGTCTTCTAGAATAATAAAAACGCCTTCCATTTCCTGGTCGTTTATTGCTCTATCTTTTGGTTGTTCCGATAGATAGCTCTCCTATCAAAAAACGTCCGTCCTGCGGCCCACAATTTTCCTCTTCTCGAATTTCATTAACCTTTTTTTCTCGTCTCCACTTTTCGAAGATCAAAAGATTTTACAAGGATAGACTACTCCATGTCCTCTGTCGATATCAATACATTAGAGACAGATTCAGGAAAGAAAAAGGACCCTTCGTCCCGTCCATACAAATGTCCTCTATGTGACAAGGCGTTCCATAGATTAGAGCATCAAACGAGGCATATTCGTACACACACAGGCGAGAAACCACATGCCTGTACCTACCCCGGATGCTTCAAACGCTTCAGTCGACTGGACGAGCTAACCAGGCATCTACGTATCCACACCAACCCGAACTCTAGACGAAACAAGAACTTGAGAAACGTGAGTGCTACTGAGGAGGACAGGGAGAAGGAAGAAGAAAAAGATACACACATAGAGCCGCCACGGGAAGCAAAGCTCCCGAAAGCAGAGTCTTCACCACAAAGTATACCCACATCAAGCTCGCAACAGAGTTCTTCACCTCCAGAGACTTCGCCGCCTATGGAGTTTAAAGCTCCACCTTCCCTTCATCTGAATATCGACCTACTCGCGACGGCTGCTCTGGAAGAGTTGGATATGATCAATAATACAAAAAGTCTACCATCCTTGACAGAGTTCTTCGGTAAAGGGACTGACAAAATACAAAGTAACAGACAGGGCTCGCATTACAACCTCCAATATCTCTCTAACATCGCTACCGCAGCGGCAACATCAAAAAGCTACACCAGCTTGAAGAAAGGTTTGGATGACGATGACATGGACTATGTACGGCTGCGTTTAAAGAAATCAAGACCAAACTCTCCAGTACAGAGAACTTTCACGTTGCCGAACTCACCTATTATGGGCTTATCGCAAGCTAATACTCCAATAGTATCTGCAAATAGCAGCTCCACAAATTTATCGTCGTTTTTTATGACCCCTGCTGTGAGACCAGATAAAAGAAAAGGCGCAGTGACGCCTCCTATCACTAATAGTCAAGCTCAAACTTCCCCAAACTCTCTCCCGTCGCTACGCAGTTTGAAGCTTGACTTGCCTTCCAACTTGCCTATGCCAAATAGAATCGTTTCGCCGAGGGTGAGGGCTTTAAGTGGAGGTGGCGGAAAAAGTGGGCAGTTCCGCAAGTTGTTAGAAGAGCAATAAATAAGGGTTTAGGGTGTGCTAAGTGAGGTATGTTGACACAACTCCTATCCTTTAGCACGACCTAGGAATATGAGGTCAACGTTTTGGGACTACGGATGTATTATTCTTTGCATGATGGAAGAAAGGAATACTTTAACGACCATCTCATGATATAGGTATCGTATTTTAGTTAAATAGAGTTTGAATGGGACATTAAATGCAAGTGGCAATATGGAAACTTGAAGTTGTAGAATAAAATTAACTTTCAGAGAAATCCAAAAAATGTAAAGCACGAAGAGTGAACTGACAACTTCGAGAATACAAATACAGATTCATAAGACGTGGTTATACCCTTTATAAACGTTTATAAACTACTCCTTTTTCATCTCAACACCTCCAACAGACCAAACTTCTGTTTCGTCTTCGAAGCGGTCACTGAACATGGTCTCTGCATCACCACCAGCCTCGATTCTCTCTCTTTCAACGCTTGCCAATCTACTTCCAACTCTCTTCGTGTAGTCCCCAATCGATCTTGGAACAATTTGAGCTCCAAGAACATTCTCAATAGCAGTCTTACCTTGGAACCAGTTGTTGAACTTCTTCATTTCAACATCTTCAACTAGATCAAACACAGCTAAGTACGCTTTCTCAGCTGCTAACTTCACAGGGATGTTTGGATCTCTGATACACAGGAAAACTGAAGGAGCAAAGATGTCCAAGTTAGGTTCAACCACTTCAGCATACTTCACTCTTGAAATGGTTCTGATAACGACAAGTGAAAGTCTTCTAGTGTCTGGGGAGTTAGACTTTGGTGCAAGGCAGCCTACAGCGAGCTGCTGTGCCAATTTGTTGATCTTTTCCTCATCTAAAGCGAAGGGTTCAGCACTCTCATTATCGTCTTCCACCACAGACTTTCGTTCACCAATTAGCAACAAGATCTTACCGATGGCAACGGTAGCATTGTCACTGATGTAAACTTCAGAAGAGTTGGAACAGCTGATAATAAAATTAATAATTTCGTCAACCAATCCAGAGTTGAAGATATGAGCTGGAGAGTATCTCAAGAAAGAGTTGATCGACAAAATCGAAAACTTATCACCATCCTTCTTGAGAATCTTGTTCTTGATAATCTCACTAGCTTCTTCAGTGGACAAGATCTTCGACAAAGCTCCCAACAATCTTGCGTACGAAACAGCAGATTTCTCACCAACAACGGTGATCTCCTCTTCAACGAGAGCCATGATGGAAGTCTTAGATGCTTCGCTCATGTTATTTCCAGCCTTGTTGACAGCTTCCAACATACCCTTCAACATTGATGTCTTAACACCTTGATCGTCAGCGTTCTTAGCACCAGAAACCAATTCAGCAACGAGAGAGTCAACTCTTGGCTGATACTTGATCAATGCTCCCAATGCTGTGACAGCTCTGTTTCTCAAGGTCTCGTTGGTGGCATCGGACAACGATCTCACGAAAGTTCTTTGCAACTGTGGAATAAATGGTCTCAAGAACTGACCAATCTTAACCAACAAGTTATTCAAAGCCACAAGAATAGCAGACTTTATATCACTGGATACCTTTTCACCGATAACACGGATCAATGGTCCAGTAATGTTCGTGACAAATGGTTTCAAGTTAGCAGCAGGTGTCTTGTCAATGATATCAGCAATACCCATTGCAGAAACCTCCTTCTGATCAGAGTTACCGTACATCAAACCGTGAAGGAAAATAGGAAGGATACAGTTAGGACCCTTAGGCAAGCAGAAACCAGCGAGATCTTCTCCCTTGACACCAGTCAACTCCAAGGCCTGATAAGATGGTTTGACCAATCTGTCCAAAGTCTCCTTGCTTTGTCTCTTGACCAAAGCCGACAAAGCGTTGAAAGTACCTTCGACCACATCGGGCGACTGGTCTCCAAGAGAAAGAATGAATTGACCAAGCATGTCAGTAAGGTAGACAGAGTAGTCCAAGGACGTGTTTGAGAAAAAGTTGCCCAATCTCTGGTAAATGATTGCTCTCTTCTTTGGATCTTCGTGCTTGATCAAGGACAATATTTGTTGCATCAATGGGTGAACACCTTCATCATCTTCGATGGAAAGCAAGATCGTGTCGAATGCATCGAGCAACTCCTGTGATTCAGACTCTTTAACTGCACTGATCAAGGTATTGATAATCAATGGCAATCTCTTGTACAATGCAGAACCAGCAACAGAAGCCAACAAGGACAATGCCTTGGCCTTGAATGCATCAATAGGAGGAGTCAACAATGTTGGAATAAGGATAGGGAAGATAGTATCAGCCTTAGTAGCCATGATTTCTCTCAAAGCAAGCAATGCATTTTCTGACTCTGGTCCTTCCAACATGTTCAACAAGTGTGGAATGATTTCATCGATAACAACCTTACCCAACAGGTCTTGCAAGTTCTCGAACGCCTGAGCAGCAACGTAACGGACACCGACAGAGGAGTCGACCAAAGCAAGGCGGATAATTCTAATGAAAGTATCCTGGTACTCAACGAGGCCGTTGATTTGAGTGGACAAAATCAACTCATTGATAGCAATACAAATACCCTCCTTAGCTTCTGTATCGCTGCCTTCGAAGGCTTCCTCCAAAGTAGGCAATAATTGTGCCAAAGCGTTGGCACCGATCCTTCTAACCATGTCACCCAAGGTTTGGGCAGCGATCTTTCTCTGGTCATCGTCCTTAGAAGCAAGCTTGGTGATGATCATTGAAGTCAACTCTGGAAGAATCTCCTTCACAGTTCGAGGAGTGTTAGACACCAAAGCCTTCCAAATGTCAACAGAAGCGTTACGGACAATACCTGAAACATCAGAACGGCAGACAAACAAAGCAGCCAAGACTCTGTCACGACGAGTTTGTCCGAGAATTTCAACAAGGTTCTTTTGAACTTCGCCAGTGGTGTCTTCCTCAGAAAGCTCGTTCTTTCCGGAGATACCAGTGATCTGGAAGAGCAAGTCACCAGTAAGTTCAACAGAAGAAAGTCTAATTCTGTAGTTGGAGTCTGAAAGTCCGAGCTCCAACTCTGGCAACAACAAGTCCACAGCCTTTTTAGCGTAGTTCTTCACGATCAATCTACCTGCTCTCAAAGCGGTGTCTCTGATGTCCTCGTCAACATCAGCCAAACCATTCAAGATTGGTGGAATGATCTTGTTCAAGTAAGGTGCAAACTGTGAACCAAAGCAAACTGGCAAGAAGAGCAACATAGTGATGTAAGCAGCACGAATGTGGTTTCTCGTAGAAGTAGCGTTGGCCAAAATACCTGGAAGCAATTCCTCCAACTTGTTGACACCAAGACCGCAAATTACCTCCGAAAGTGCCTGAGCTGAACCAAGTCTGTCACCAGTCTTTGTCTCATCCAGTAAGGTGTCTAAGAGTCTTGGAATCAAGTCTGGGAATTGGTCTTCACCAAGTCTCTCAACCAAGGAACCCAAAGCTCTAGCAGCAGTAGATCTCGTTGCTGGAACAGGGTCAACCATGGCGTACTCCAATTCACCGACTAATTGCGAAAGGTAAGGACGCAAGTCCTTGGCATCAACCAAAATAGCCATGTTACCAACAATTTGACATGCCTTCTTCTTGGTAGCTGCTGATCTGTCCTTCATACCTCTGTGAATAACGTGAATGATCAAAGCAAGAGATGGACCGTCAATGTAGTGAACGAACTGAGTACCAATAAGCTTGTCCAAAGCAGCATCGGTGTTCTTAGTAGGATCACCAATAGCATTGATCAAGTCTGGAACAATAGCTTGAATCTCAGGGTTACGAATAACCTCACCGAAACGCTTCAAAGATAAGTCCGCAGCCTTTCTGACCTCTTTGTGGGTATCGTTCAAAACACCAACGATTTCTGGAACAATGGTTGACAAAGAAGCGGACAATTGTGTTGGATCCAAGTAGGCCATAGAACCTAACAATTCAACTGAACCCTTCTTTGATCTCCACGCAATCTCATCCAAGTTGGAAATAGCTAATGGAATCAACTTCTTGACACCAAAACTAGTAGTGTTTTTCATGATAACCTTGGCAGCGTTGTCTGTAGCAAGTCTAACCTCTGGAGAGGTGTCTCCCAAAGATTTCAAGATTATTGGAAGAACTTCAATGACATAAGGCTCGAAAAACTTGCCCAAACTCTGAGACATACACTCAAAGGCAAAGGACACGCCTTCTCTCATGTTGGCATTCTTTTTGTCTTCAGAGGCGTCAGTCAAAGTTCTGATAACGTCATGTGAGGACAAGGCCTTGATACCAACACCCTTAACCAAACCGGCAATACCGTGGGCAGCACCTCTTCTAGATGCGACAGTCTTACCGTTGAACAACTTCTCGAAAAGCGAGTCGAAGTACACCTGCACGTCGAAAGACTTAACCAATGGGGCAATGCACTCAGAAATTGCATACTGGACTCTTTCGGATGGAGTGTCAAGGGTTTCCAATAATCTCTTGATAATGTCCTCCAATCTCGCATCGTCTTTAGCCAAGTGGCGGGCTAAAGCACCGTACAAAATGATAACACCCTCCTTTATGTTGTTCTCAGTCTTTGTTGCCTTCTTATCCTTGGTTGCCAAGTTCGCTTCAAAGATGGAAATCAAACTCTCGATGTTCTCTTTTCCATGCTCATCTATAACAGCAACACCAGCTTCTAAAAGCTCTTGGCGGACTAAGTCTTCTTTATCACCCAAAGCCTGTTCGTCCACGAGGAATTTGAAGAGTCTCTCAACAACATCGCCGTAAACTGGACTAGATAACTTCAATGTAAGAGCAATAGTTGATCTTTCCTCCCAAGTATCCTTGTTGTCGAACTTGGTCTTTATTGGGAGACCGTATTTGTCTAACTTTGGAGCTGGGGGGTTCTTCTTCACATGATAGAGGTCAATCAAGTCCTCCAAAGTTGCTTGGACAACATCCTTGTTCTTTTCCGCCAATACATTAACAGCTGAAACGATTGCTTTAGCAATTGATAATCTCAATCCAGAGTCGGAGTTTCCAGCAAATTCCAAGAGCTGTTTAGGTGCATCCTCTGCAACTTCTAAATCGTTATCCTGCCAAATAGTCAAAGCAATCTCTGCGCTTGCGTCGTTGGCATGGGCATTAATCCACAACTCATTACTGTATTTCATTTCACTCGTGAGGTCGAATTCAGAGTCAAGTCCTTCCAAAATCGTGGTTCTCACAAAAACATTAGGAGTGATAATACTGTCCATCAAAAGTTTCAAGTCTTCCTTGGAAACATTCACGGATATGTGCTGACACAAAGACAAGAAGGACTCCTTAGCTATCTTGGCCTTAGATGCTAATTTCATCAAAGAAATCAAAACTTCCAAAACATGAACTCTAGGAATATACTCATCTTCGAATGCTTCTGCATGACTTGAAACAATTTCAATAGCCAAAAGTAATTGCTCCTCCTCTGGGTCTTCTTCAACAAATTCAGATGTCACAGCTTGCTTAGTGGAGTTCTTGTAAGCAACAGCTTTACCGTTTTCTAATACCTTCGTTAAGAGGGGTAATATGTAGGCCAACGATAAAGAGTCCAATGGGCTTTGATCTGACAAAATCTTAACTCTGAAAAGAAGTCTTCCAATGAGATCAAGAAGTGGCTCATCGTTGTAATGGCTATCTAAACCCTCAACGCCATAAATTCTTGCAGTGGCAACTCCCACAAATTTAGTTAATAAGCCCAATCTAGAAGACACCAACTTACTCAAGTTCAAGTAACACTCGATTGGTGAAACTCCAAAAAGTTCGAACAGACTTGAAGTTTGAATCAAACTCAAGACCTTGTCAATGGAAACCGGGTACCAAAATACAGCTCCATTGTCAACGAGAGTGGCGTTGTTTGTCAATTCGGAAATGATGGCAATGCTCTTTTTCACAAGTTTTACGATCTTGTCGACATCTGCACGTATAGCTGATTCCTTCTGTAACTGCTCGTTAACCTTGGCTGTCTCTTCCTTGGTCAATTTCTTGGCTGGTTTACCCTTGTTCTTGCTCGATATGTCTTTCTTGAGAGATTCTTCCCACTTCTTTATTTCGTAGTCCTTAGAGTTCTTATCCTCAGCCTTTTTACCAGATTGATCTAAAACATCAACGACCACCTCACCTTCAGGGGCTCTCCAAATCCTTATGGACTCGGTATCGATCGAATCCGTAGAAATTTCCTTTGAAAGGTTGTCAGCCACGATTGATCCAATTAGTTCAGGACAGATGAAAGCTGCTATTCCCGTCGCCTTAATTGCAGCAGCGTACAATGGGCCATTAGATGTGAGAAGAAGACCGTTGATCTGTTCCAAAATCACTTCATGCTTCTCTTTCAACAAAAGTGCAATGTCGATGTTATACTTACTTCTCTGTGCTAATCCAACCCAACCGCTTTTAATTGGGAACTTTTCACAGTTTGCTGCGACAAATAGTCTTTGTAAGTTTTCTCTCACCAAAGATTCGTTGACCTCGATCTGAGTCAAAACAGCGAGTAAAGGTGCCAAACTCTTAAAGTCAATTTCTTCGTCGGTACCATCAACGGTGAAGTAAATTGCATCAATCAACAGTTCACTCAAGACATCTGCTTCACTACTCTTCAAGATTTCGGTGATGTCCTTGAGAGCTTGCAATTTAACTTGATATGGTGAAGCTCTGGAGGCACAATAATATATCCAGGCACTGGCAAAATCACGCTTCTCGGTCTCGGACAACGCTGCAACGTTTACTGCAGATGACTTCAAGGCTCTAATAGCCCATAAGAATTCAGAGTTAGTTGTGAGCTTAGTGTATACTTTCAGGCTCGACAAAATTGCTGCCTTGTCTCCATTAGACAAAGCCTGGGTATATCCTTCAATAACACCAAAAGCACCGAGCACAACCAAAGCAACGTAGGCACAAACAATACCTTTGTTTGCAGTAACGGGTAAAGGCGATTGGTAAGCTTCTTCCAAACTTGATTTCAAAGCACCAGAAATCTCCTTGACTAGGTCTTCGATAACTGAACTCTTTTGAGCACTTAATAAAGCTCCACCGGCTTCTATGAACCAAATCTTACGAAGTGGAATCTTCTTGTCTGTTAAACCTGTCTTGATTTGTGTTGTGATCGACTTCACCACGGCTGGCTCCAGCTCTGGGCTTTCAAGTACCGTAAATGCGTGAAGTGTAAATGAAGCTGCTAAAGTCAGCAATGAATTCTCGTTCTGGTCCTTTGAAACGATCGGAATTAAGTCGGTAGCAATCTTCGCAGACACGACTGTATTAGGCTTAATCATTGCCAATGTTCTACCGACCAATGTCTTAATGTCAACGTTAGATGACGACTTAAGTGTGCTCAAAATCTCTTTGATGTAATTTAAGACGTTTGCATCCGTAGTGTTCTTTTTCGAAATGTATTCGAGTGTCTGGAATGCTCCCAACCTCACGTTCTCCTTCGATGACTTCAAGTTGGACAACATGGATGTGATCAATTTCGAGTCTGCAAGAACATCAATTTCCTCGGAAAGACTCTTAAAAAATGCAGGAAGTGTGTAGACGAAGGAATTCTCCGATGATCTTAAAATCGACTTCTCAATGTTCGGAAGTAATACTTTGTAGTCTTCTTGTGTCAACTGTTCTACAAAGCTCCCGAAAATTCCCATGGATTGCACAGATGGGGCAGCTTTTCCTAATAAGCCTTGGTTTGCGAAGTAGTCAATTATCTGTGCCTTGAACTTCTTCACCAAAAGATCGTGGTAGATAGGGTTGGTTGGAAGTGCATCTGAAGTGGCGGTGGCAAGGACACCAAAGTATGCCAACGCAACATCCAGGGGTAATTTGGTAACAGCTTCAACGATAGTCTTCAAGTAGTCTTCTTCCTTGTCGGCATGCTTACCGAATGACTCTACTAGGGAAGTGGTCGTCGACGCTAAAACTGACTGAAGGACCCTATTTCTGTGCTTTTCTGGTCCACCGACTTCTAAAGCTCTGTGGAAAGTAGTGGCTTGTGCTTGAATAGTAGCTTGTGTCAATTCGTCGGAGGCCAAGACGGTGAACTTATTGATCCATGCCAATAAGGTCAAGTAGTCAGTAGGAGCTGATCTTGCCTTCTGCACGGCCAGATTTATAAATTTGACGAAAACTGGTAAGAATTTCTCCTCCTTAAGTGCAATGCCTTTTAAAGCTTCTTGGACTTCGTTCCTCGAGTTGACATCTTGGTAGTAGTTGTATGTCTTAAGCAATGCAACACTGACTTCTTTCAAGTCATCTTGGTTGACTTCACCATTCTTTACTAAGTTCAGAATGTTCTTTAAAGCAGGAACTCTTACACTGGTTAAGGAGTCTGCAAGCAAAACTCCATACTCAGGCTTCAATTGTTCCCACGTCAAGTCCATAGTTAACCTCTTGTAGTGTTAAATTTTTTCGTCATGGAAATTTTTGCAACAATTTTTCAAGATGTTACCCGGAATCAAATCAAGATCCCAAAGGTAACAAGTTCTATGACCAGGTATACAATTTAACAGGCACACACTAATTTGGATCATTACAGTGTGGGAAATTCAACTTTGATGTTAATGAGTGATATTTGGCACACACATATAGCAATACATTTTTGATGGGCTTGAGACCAAACTATCCATAGTGGGGTCATTTAGAAGGCAAGTTTCATGAAAGCAGATTTTACGTTAATAGTACCAATTTTCATAGAACCCTCCTGTTCTTGATGTCAAGAAGGCGAGGTCTGAAATCCGCAACCCTGGCTTTGGATAATTAGGGTTGTTTCTTTGATCTTGCCTCACATGGCTATTGAAGGAACAACCATGTAAGCTGTGTTACAGTGTAACGTTACAAATCTTGTAAAAATGTGGTTGACCCAAGGCAAGTTTCAAATCCCGGCCAAGACGCACTAATAGAGTTTGGCACAAAAAACACTTCCTCAAATCCGATTGCCTACTGTTGCGAGAAGGTTTCGTTCCCACACTAAGTAGCAACACTCCTAGACAAACGGTTAGTTGCACAAATAAGTAACCCAAAGTATAATATATTGTGGTAATTATCTCCACGTGCAGTAAGGCGTTAGCTGGTGGGTCAACATTCGTCAGTAAATTGTAATGTATGATGCGAATTCTTCCTTATCTTCGGATTTTGTGGGCTTTTCCAATTGGTTGTAGCAGGTTTCCGCCAATCACTATCGTCAAAGAACAATTACAAGGTTGGCTTTATCCTTTATTAGAATCATCTTGTTGTTCTTCACTTGTACTATTTGCGTTTTGTCATTTTCACCTTCTCGAGATGAACCGATTCGATCGTTTACCTCAACACTTTTTCCGAACACGCAATTTTTCCATCAGCGAAGAGCTGCGAAATCCAGCTTTGTACCAGTCGATCCGGACACTTCAATAAATAATCGTCATTCGTTAAGTCCTATATATTCCTAAACCCGGGCGACCTGTCACCCACCTAATTTCCAAATTAAACCTTAACCGTGCTTAAAGCAGCAACGGTTACCATACCTGCAATTACCGAACTTCGCCCAGTTGGCGCATGGTTTCAGTCTCCACTTCGGCAGTCTTTCCACAGACTTCAACTCATTCTCTCCATGTGCAAACTGGCATTTGTTACCATATGGGCAAACGCCCATCTTTAAGTAGGAAGCACACATCTCTGTTTTGTATAACTGTGTATTCACTGGGAGAACTTTTTCATTTCTTCTCCGGTGTTTAGGAGATACTGGGGCCTTGCGAGATTCGCATGGGATCGGAATGTCTTCAACCACTGGTGGGAAGAAGTCAATGTTGTCGAGGTCGTCGTACAATGTGTTAGGAAGCAACGACAGTTCGTAAGAGCTCCATGTGACATCAAAGTTATCAGCCTGACATTCGTGGTTGATGGTTGCCAAACTAGTGCCCGACAGACAGGAGCTCAGCGATGTTGTTTGCCACAAGTCTGGGAGTAGCTCGCCATAGTCAGATCCAGCGGATGATGTAATGGAGGTTGGTGATGACCGGCGTACAGGCACTATATCTATGTTGGCTGTTCGCTGAATACCGGTGTATGTATAGTCTAAACTGTCAGTATTCATATATTTCATCATGTTGAACGTTGGGTTCCCGGTGCCATGAATTTCACCGTCTTATATATCTATAGACATAGACGTACATTTTCCTGCATGTAATGGAGGGGATGAGCACAAACCATAAAAGAGGAGATGTGAATCCTGCACATCGTGTGCTATGGGAGGGGAAGATTGACAACACAAGTGGAGCTTAGCGGCGTAAGTGCTAGAGCGGAGAGAGGCGGAGAAAACTACTGTTGGACTGTCCCCATTATCCTCCAAACTACATTACCCTCTTGTTCTTTCGCTAACGTTCTCTAATCACCTTCAGAATTTCTTTTAGTCACGCTACATGCCACTTCTCATGCCACTCTAATGTCATGCCATCGCTTGTGTTAACCTTTCACTCTCACGAGGTGTGGAAATACATCCCCTTGCTACATGCAGTCGTCTAACTCTCCACCTGGTTATGTGTGAGGGGTATACTGCGATGTTTGTTTGTAGTAGTTTTCCGCGGGAAATTTCCCAGAGATATTCCGATGTCGTATCGGTGGTGGGAGGAGACAGAAATCGTACATGTGGAGGGACTTTATGTACCCAGCAATTTACATAAGCCCAAAATTTCCTGCCGCGCTCTTTTTTTCATAAGCAATTGCCCTTAGACGCTTATGTAATACACCGGTCACCCGATCTAACTGGTGGGGTGATGGCCGTTGAGGCTGCCAGTACAGGAATAAAGTGATTGGACCCTGCGGGTGCCGAGGCTAAATTGTTATACATGACGTGATTTGATTATAAAAATGTCACTACAACTCAGCTGGGCTCCTGAGCTTTTCGCTAGTTTGAAACGACAAAAACTTTGATTGCCTCATTTGCGAATTGCGGCTTCTCTGGCTGAACGTTTTTGGCGTTTCTTCCGCCGGAATTAAACAAAGCAAATTGTATGTGGTGTTTCGAAGCAAAGTGCGAAACATTGCTGTAGATGTTTTTGTCCTTATCTGCTGTATACACATTTGCAAATGATGTAAACATGAGGGATCGCTTAAAATCATAAATTTGAATATTTCTCAACGTAATGTTATAAATTTTTGAATAAATATAACAAAAACCTCCAGAAACTTGGTAGTCCTCGTACATAAACTTTGGAACTTTCAAAAATTAAGAAAATAACGCTATTATTGTAATCAGGGTAATCAAATACAATTGAAGCTCCCACTATTCCTTCCTTTTTTAAAGTGCAAAATGATGTAGGAATGATTTAGCCATTTGTTGACCAGATCAGAAAGTTCACGAAGTTGCAAATCAGAAAAAAAATAACGCGTACAGAAATTCTACTCTATGACCGATGGCAATCACAAACAACTTGAAGGTTCATCAAGAATGGTTCAAGAATGAAAAACCTAACCTACCAAACAACTATATAATCGAACAGTCACTTAAAAAGTTCGCAGATAAAAGTAAACCTTCAATACAACCACTATTACGCGCAGGGTTACAACCTCGAATAGCACAACCAACGTTAATACAACCTAAACAAAACCAAGTGCTGCTAGGACCAACGACTAACGCAGTGGTAGATGTGGACGATTCCTATGATCACTTCTTAGATAGCGACGATGAAGTCTTGGAAGCTGCAATGAGATCTGAGCTGATGGCAAAGCGTTCTGTTCATGACGCGGATCAAACTAATCCAACAAAGCGACCTCGAAAAGAAGACATTAAAACGAGCCTGGAGCCATATTCACTTAACAATATGAAGGAAAGTACCAGTCGAGGGTTAATTTCGCGTTCGGTTCCAACCTCACAATTTAAAGCGGCGCCCTCACTCCTTAGGAAGGAACAAATCAATGGAACCAATAAAGGCATACCCACAACGCCGATTACCGAAGCAAAGACAAAAGCAAATCATTCTGAAAACAAATCACAACTGCATATTAATAGACCTAGAATTGGAGATTTTGATCGAGCCAAAGTGGAAGATCTTGTACGATTGATACAATTGCAAGAGAAGAAGATCAATTTGTATGCAGAGACCTTAGCTGTGTCATGTATTCTTTCTGGAGAGAGCAGGGAAGATCACAATGCGAAAATTTTCAAGCCAAGATTGCTGGCCTTAGATGACAAGATATCCGAAGTGAAAACGGCTGGCCTCGAAGAACTCATACTGGAATTTAACAACACCCAATCCATGCAATCAACACCTGCAGAACTGGTAGCCACGAATCAAGCAACTTCTCCAATACCCTCACAAGCAATGCCAATTGCACCCAGGATGACTTCCACACAAGAACCTATAGAACCGCTGAACGGTAACGTTGTCGAGGAAATTCCTGACGAAATAGAGTTTCTTGGTGCAACTCCATTACCTCTCTCCACGAGTCAACGGCAGACGGTCACTTCAATTGTAAATAGCGATCACCAGGCCAATCCCATCTCAGCCCAACGCTCACCAATACCAGAGTCGTCCCATGACCTTGTCAACGAATCGTCTTCCGTTTCAGACACCTTTGAGGACGTACGAAGGCAAGTGCGAGAAAATAGATCTCTTCCAAGACAGACAACTCTCCCACCTATTGCTCAAGATGAAGATGAAGTTGAAGATGAGTTTGGAGAGCATTCGATGGAGGGGCTTTACACTCAATCACAAGAAAGGGACGAGATTAACGATATTGGGAGCTTCATCGTCGATGAAAGCGCTTCAGAGGATGAGGCATATAGAGATTCTGACGACAGTACGCAAAACGATGAAATTAACTCGACAAGAAATGAATTTTCTCAAGCAATCAAGGTTGACGCCTTGGCCGAGTCTGACTATGATAATGACGAAGTTGAAGAAATTGCAGACTTTACAACCCAATTAAATGAAGAAAGAGAGCTCAACAACGAGGTGATCGAACTTCTTTCAGATGAAGAGGACAACGAATTCCCTGCAACTCTACAGAAACTTATTTCGAAGCCTGTTAAGGTGGAAGAAGTCGAAAGTGACTTTAGTGACGGAGACGATGACATCTTGAGGCTGATAATAAACAACGAAAAGGCAATACCAAGTTCTGTTAATTCAGATGGTGACTCGAGAGAAATTCCTCCTGGAACTGAATTGTTTATTGACGAGGTTTACCACTTGTTGAATTCCGTGTTCAGGTTGAAAAGCTTTAGACCGAATCAATTAGAAGCTGTGGCAGCAACTCTATTGAAACGAGATGTGTTTGTTTTGATGCCGACAGGAGGCGGAAAATCATTGTGTTACCAGCTTCCCGCAATTATCGAGGGTGGAGGTAACTCTGGTACGACAATTGTGATCTCTCCGTTGATTTCGTTAATGCAAGATCAAGTACAGCACCTTGTTAATCTAAACATTAAGGCCGGAATGATCAGTTCGAAATCCAACGCCGATGAACTGAAGCTCATGGTGAACTTGTTCAGAGAAGGGTTTTTAAAGATTGTATATCTTTCTCCAGAGAAAGTCAATAAGTCTCCTATGATTCAAAAAATCATCGAAAGCTTATATAACAAAGGGCAGTTGGCAAGAGTCGTGGTTGATGAAGCACACTGTTTGAGTTCTTGGGGTCACGATTTCAGACCAGATTACCAAGGTATGGGATTTTTTAAGAAGAAGTTTCCAAGAACACCACTCATGGCCTTAACGGCAACTGCTAACGAAAAGGTTATCAAAGACATCATGTACAACCTTAACATGAATGAACCTGTTTTCCTCAAGCAATCCTTCAATCGGTCAAACTTATTTTACGAGATAAAATGGAAGGGTGGAAATTACTTGGAGTGGATCAAGGACTACATTTTTGGCAAGCAGAATGGAAAGACTGGTATTATTTACTGCCATTCGAAGTCTTCTTGTGAACAGACGAGTGCAAAATTAAACTCCTATGGTTTGAAAACGACATTTTATCATGCGGGAATGAGCCCTCATGATAGGTCTACAGTTCAAGAACAATGGCAGAAGAACAAAGTCCAATTGATTTGTGCTACTATCGCATTTGGAATGGGTATCGATAAACCAGACGTGAGATACGTGATTCATTTGTTTATCCCCAGAAGTTTGGAAGGGTACTACCAAGAAACTGGTAGAGCTGGAAGAGATGGAAAGTTTTCAGAATGCATAATGTTCTATTGTTACAAAGATGCACGACTGCTTCAAAGTATGATACACAGGGATGAAGAACTTACTATTGAGGGTAAGGAAAGCCATTTGACTAAATTGAGACAGGTTGTTCAATACTGTGAAAATACAACAGACTGCAGAAGAGCACAAGTTTTACAATATTTCAACGAACAGTTCAAAGCAGAAGATTGCCACAAGCAATGCGACAATTGTCAAAATGTGAGCAATGTCACAGTCGTACAGAGAGACTGTATTGGGTACGCTAAGGACATCATTCGAATGGTGCAATCAATGCAAGGTGAAAAGGTGACCATCCTACACTGCCAAGACGTCTTCAAGGGTTCGAATAACAGGAAGATTGTATCCATGGGACATAACAACAGTCCGTATCATGGTAAAGGTAAGAGTTTAGAGAAGACAGACTTGGAAAGAATTTTCTTTTACTTGTTGAGTAAGGAATGTCTAATGGAGTACCAGGTAATGAAAGCAGGGTTCGCTTCGAATTATGTCCGCTTAGGTCGGACAGCAAACCAAGTTTTGAATGGACTGCTCAGCATGGTTATCAGTTTCAGTACGTCAAAACTGCGCCCAAGTTCTGCAGCAGCAGCTCCTACAGACAGTTCCGTAAAATTGAGAGGCACTGGAAACTTGAACGAATTCCGCCACCAAGACTCTTTTGTTACTGCCAGACAGATGTCAAATGGTGACTACGGAACGACAATCGATACATATTCTGTGACTTCAAATGGAAATGCCCCGATGTCACCAGCATTCATATCTTTGAACAAAATAAGATTGAGCTTATCTGCAGATAAGGGCTTAATGATTTCTAACATTCTTTCGGATCTCACTCTCAGGGATATTTCTAACAAGCTTCCTACAAATAAGAGGGACTTTGCAAAACTGAATGGGATCACCAAAGACCAATTGGAATTTTTCACATATTTCAAGAAGGAGTTGGCACAATTGGCGAAGGAAAGAAAGAAAACTTTACCTGATACCTCTACTGAGAACGTTACCATCGAGAGCCAAACTCTGTCTGTTTCACCATATTTCCAACCAAGCCAACAAGACAAGGCGATATTAGATTCGTTGCGAAACGTGATGAGTCAACAGTCGAACGGGCCCCTTCCTACACCTACCGTGTACAGTAAGGGTAGGGGTGGAAATCGTAGACTGCAACAACGGTCAGGCGGAGGCGGTGTCAGAAAGCCTAAAAGTGTGAAAAAGGTATTAAAAGGAATGCCAATGTAATAATAGTATAGCGTATAATTGAATAAGCATTTAGAGACTAGGGGAAAATATATTTTAATTTCAAGATTTGGTTCTGGAGAACTGGTAGAGTGATTGTCAACATCGTATCCCTGGTCGGTCTGTTTATCAATTGTGGACAATCTTCGTCTAACAATGCTTGAGAAATCTGAAAATTTGTAGTTGATTCTGTAAAAATTTCCTTCCTAAACGCCATCCAAGGGACAGATGAGCAGACACCCGTTTCATAGGAGACTTTTAAAAGAGTACAAGGACTTAAACCAGAACCCACTAACTGGGATCACTCTCCTCAACAGCAGTGATGATCTCGTGAGGTACATTTTTCAAATCGACATCAAGGACCACAACTTATATAAGGATCTCTACTGTTTAAGTGTCGAGGTTACGAAAGAATATCCCGTGGATTCACCACGAGTTCAATTTATAATATATGAAATGGATGACATCGGCAAAGAATCAGTTATCCCAATACACCCGCATATTTACTCCAACGGACATATATGTCTTAACGTGTTGGGTGACGATTGGACTCCTGCATGTTCTATTGAAAGCATTTTGGTGAGTATTCAGTCGATGTTAGACGCCAACCAAACCAATGAGAGACCCCCTGACGACGAACAATATGTGAAACGTGCTCCATTAAATCCGAAAGTGACAAGATTCGCTTATCACGACGATAACGTCTAAAGTGGTTGTCCTCATGCGATAAGTTCTTGCATTACAGTTTACATCAGAATTTACAGGTTTCACGCTTTCATGATTTGTGTCCCTGCACGTGTTCTTGTGTGTATTGTGTTCGATTACGTGGCTAAGGTGGATTTAGTTCTCCTCTTTTACATACACTCCCGGGAGTGCATGTAACATCGGACTATCTTACAGATTCGGATAAACTTCAACAAGAAAAAAACGGTGAGCAATAAAGGAGTCATTGTTTTACCCTCACCACATGGTACAAGCTTTCTTGTTTTTGGAAATTTATGCTCAGTTGCTGAATACTGACGACGTGTTAAGTATATGAAAGGAACTATTGTAATCGTTATCCGATCTAGTAATGCACAACAAATAGGACCACCTTGGCGATCCCCTCTTTTTATCTTTTTGTGATGTTAAAGCTCGGAGATGGGCGTGGTAACCAATCCAGATAATTGCGAGCTACGAAAATACGATTCGAAAAATCCACGAAGCAATTTTTCTCGGAATGTAAACTTCTGCTCACACACCTTGTGACGTTTTCGTCTTATTTTAGGGCTGTTGTAGTCATAACTTCGCTTCGAACTCCGATCCCGGTGTGCTACAAACCTGAGACACCTCCTGATTTACTTGAACCTTGATTCTGAGCATCGATAATGTCTCCTATTGTAAATCTGGTTTCGCGAGATCGACCTCAAATACGATGAACACCCTGCCGCGGACATTATCACCCATGTTATCTACATCGCTGGCCTATAGCGTTCTCTTGAGTTCCGATGCTTCCAAACACAAAGGAGAAAAAATAAAACCAAAAAGAAACAATATATCGCTTGTAGAGAAAATCTCAACAAAATATTGTGATCATTTTGTCTTCCATATATAAGTGAATTTCGGCGTTTTTTGAACTCCGAAACTTCAGCAACCGCTTCAATTTCAACACCAGTTTTCTTTTCGACTAATTCTGATGGCACAACAGTCTATAGAACAAGCATGCGACTCCTGCAGGAAGAGAAAATTGAAGTGCTCTAAAGAGTTCCCCAAGTGCTCGAAGTGTGTGCAGCACAGCTGGAGATGCAGTTACAGTCCGAGAACTGTCAGATCACCACTCACACGTGTGCACTTGACCAATGTCGAGAACCGTGTGAAGCATCTCGAGAACATGATCGAGTACATCTTGCCAAAGTATTTCAACATTGACAACCTCCTTGTCGATGAGAACTACAAGAGCGAGTTGGCCCTTTACAAAAACCTTCTCGCTACGACTTACCATGACGAGGACGATTGCGCAAGCGAAATCGAGCACACAGACTCTAATAACTCGACTCTGAGTGATACTAATAACTTAGACGTGAACACTGTGCGGCAGAGCAATGGAAATGGCACTGTTCCACTGACTGGAGAATCGAGTCAACAAGACGATCAAACAGGAAACAACTCTACAGAATCTACACATAACACAATGGCACATTCGATACCTGTGTCAATGGCTCAATCACCAGATCACTCATTCACTTCTGAAGACGATCTCCTCGTGATTCCTTTAAAGCATACACTCAACACTAATATTAGACCAATTGATGAAGTAAAAGTCAAGCAGGAGATCATTGACGACTTCATGTTGAACAACATCCCGAGAGAGATCAGAGTTCCAACTTCGTCCTTTAAGATGTCCAGTACCACGGTTGGTCAACCCAATACAATGAACTTCGATGCAGGTACCAACAACAATTCCCTCACATCTCCAAGTTCCCTTCTCTCCTTGAATTCATACAACTACCCAGACTCCGAAGACGACAACAATATGCCTCCTTTCGACGGGGAAGAGCTGTACCAACCACTCAAAAAGTACAAGAGCGCAAAAGAGGACAACTTCTACGATTTCTTCGATGACGTTATAGACACAATTGTGAACGTATAAGCTTTAAAGCTCACAAGGAGCGGGAATTGAATTGAATTTTCAAGAATATTGTAACTATATGATATGTTGATTTTATGTCTAATGATTTTATGTTTTTTTATATTGCAACACCATACCTAATAGAACTAAGCACCGAAGGGTGTAAGACGAAACGAATTACAAAAAATTTTGTAAATTACAAGAGATGAACCATGTTACTATCTATAAATGCTGCATTGATTCTTGGGGCATTCATTCAATTTGATCTCAACTTGAGGCAGGCAGTCATTTTAGATAAGGGTTTATGGTGAATCACGATCGGTTTTTTCTTTTTATTTTTGTGCATAGCTAATTTCAAACTGTAGTGCAAAACTTTACTATGAAGAAACCCCTCACTCGATATGCCCTTTCAAATGTTGGAGGCAAACGAGGCGGGACCTTTATCCTTGTGCGATTCTCACTTCTATGTGCTCTCATTTAAAGATTCGATTGCTACGTACCCACTTGCTCTTTTGCTTGTTGCTCTTTAAACTTCCTGTCTATCCGATTTCGCATTATCGTTAAAGCCGCAGATAAAACCCGATAAGTCGTGTGTGTACTGAGAAAAAATCGCACATGGTACAAGGAGGTGGGTAGTATTTTCCCAGTCCCCCTCGAATTTTTTTTGTTTCCCTTTCACAACACCAGTTAGCACTCACAAACCACCACCCAAGAGATTAGTAGACCACGTAGCTACTACTCTTGATACCGTTCCCTAAACCACTCACTCCCTGTGACTGTGCCAGCTATACTCCAGAGTTTGATCCTATATCTACTTTTATGGTTAGTGCTATTATTATTGATTGCGAACATGAACAAGGTCAGCAATGTCATGGCGTGGAAGAGAAGTACCTCTAAGCGCATTAAACGTGCTCTTGAGGAGCTCGCTGACGCCTTGAACCCTCAAAGAGAGCCTCACCCGGTTCCAGTTCCGGTGAGGGTCCCTGTTAAGGGTAGTTCTAGTTCAAGTCTTGGTTCTCCAAGACGTTTTTCGACATACTGTGCTGGTTTGGGCATTTCTTGCATTCGCAATAGCAACCATTGCTTATTCAAGAGGTCCTTCAGCTCGTTTACTTCCCGCCCAGAGCTGTTCTTCAAGTTCAATGCAACCAACAAGCAACAGTTCTTCGGCAAATACAAATGGTTTTTTAAGTTCTGCAATTCCAGCAGATTTTTCAGTTCCCACTGTGCGCGTGGACAATCACTCAAGAACTGCCTCCACAAGGGCGGAAGCGGCTTCATGTACAGTAACTTCTCGCAGTCTTACCTGAATCCATTCAGACTCAAGTTACACACAAAGAATTTGCATTTAACGTACAGAAGTATCTTCTGTCAAGTGAAGGACATGTTCTCGAGCTTCGATCAACAGTCACATGTGCAGACGCAGAAGCCTATGGCCAATGCTCGCACTATTGCTCTGTATGATTTCGCGAAGAGAATAAGAGAGGCTAGTAATCACAACATCTCTCTTAACTCTACTTGCTCTGCTGAGAACCACAAGACAACTCTCGAGTTGGCTCGTGCAGACTCCACTGCTACCTCAGAAGAGCGCGCGATGTTTGATCATGTTAGCACCGGTTCTTATATCGAGTTTCCTATCAACTTCGATATAAGTATCCCAGATGAAACAATCCTCAACGACGAAGTGTTAGAAGAGTTGCTTGTCAATGTGAAGCGTTTTCAGACGAAGTTAGCGGAGTTCAAGAATGACATCGTCTGCTTATTTGAGTTGGGTGAGTTGCCCATCAAGTACATTAAGGAGAGACAAGTTTTGCGTGTCTATTTCCCAAACTGTGACTACCACAAGTTGGAGTTGTTGTGCAGGGAAAAGAACGTAAGTGGAGGATATATTTATGAAGATTTCGGTGAAGAATGCCTTTCTGTCTTGGAACCTTCCACTGCTCCAATTATCTTGGGTATGCCAGAGGACGATGTCTTGTCCTCTGGTCCCGTATCTGAAATGAATGATTCAAATCCATTATCCAGTGCTGCATCTACAGTCGTCTCTAAGGACGACGTTTTAAGTTCATCGTTGTACGACTCTGACGATTCGTGCTCCACAGCTTCATCGTGTTACAGTTTTGAAGACGATGTAATGTTGTCGAGTGAGATAGTACATCCCTTATCGAACGACGAAGTCGTAAGATTAGACTATGTGGTACAGCCACAAGTTAACCGGGTGAGTATACATACCGACGAATTTGATGACTACTACTGGGTAGCAGCATAGCATGATTTGATGAGCACGATTTTTAGTTCCGACCTTTTTACATTTTAAATTCATAGTTATTAGAATGAGTCTTACTTGTAGAATACAAAATAAGTACATTCATTACTTGTAGATCATAAATCATGTCCAGTCATTGGTTTCAATACGGTGTTGATCCGTTTCCTCTCTGGGTCAAAGTTGGCGTGTCCTCACTGATTCGTGATCGCACAAAACCTAAATACAAAAACAAAAACTCTCAACAAACCCGTCAGTGGCAGATTTTACCAAAGAAAGACAACGACAACTAAAGCCTATAAATCAGGAAAGTCTTAAAGCTGCAAACTTTAATCTCAATCGACAGATTCCGTTAGCTTTATCCCACTTGCCTAATCGCTACGTGTCATAAGAAAATCGACTAAGGAGTACATTGAACTTGTACTTGAGGGGTGATTCCAAATCTTATTTGTCTTGACATGTCTTCTATTGACTCATTCGAAGATGCCGAATCTGGTCTGGAGAAGTCTCCAACTCAGATCGACAATCCCATAGAAAGTAAGGACTCACCTGAAACCATCGGCGAGAATACTGAAGTTTTGGAGATTCAGGAAGTAGCGGAAGTAATCCCGACACCTGAAATCACCAAACAATCGGCTCCAGGACTGGTCCTGAAGGCAACATTGGCATCTCCTGCTTCTGCAACCCCTTCGTTGCCAGACCGGGAGTCAATTCAAGATTGTTTGAGGTTAGATCAACAAGATGCTTTCTTTGAAAGTCCAAAGAAAGATGAAGCAGATGAAATCTTGCAGTTGAATCATCTTTCTTCTACATATGATAGGGCCAGTTCAAACTATTTGTTACAGTCCAAATTCAACCAGATTAATGACAAATTCCTTGCTAAGGATGTCAAATCCAAGGAACTTATCAGTTCGGGTACTGAAAACATAAAGAAAACCTTCAATGACATCAAAAACACTGTCGGGAGCTTTTCTGACATGTTTGCGTACAAGATTGATTGGGAATTTTGGACAAAGATCGTCAATGAGTATGAATCGGTTATCAAGAATGAATCTGACCATTTGGACAAATTAATCATGTCTGGAATCCCTAAGGAATTCCGTGGTATTATCTGGCAATTAGTTGCAAAGCTGAAAAACTTCCAACTAGAGGAGCTTTATATTCTGTTGAAGAATGAACCATCTATTCACGAAAAGTCAATCAAGCGCGACTTGGCAAGAACAAGCTTCTTTACAAATGTCGAACAGGTTAACAAAGGTGACGAATTGTTCAATGTCATCAAAGCTTACTCACTTTTTGATCCAGAGGTCGGGTACACTCAAGGAATGATCTTTATAACTATCCCGCTTATTATGAATATGAGTGATGCCGAATGCTTCTGTTTACTTGTGACTTTGATGAAAGACTACAAGCTTCGTGAATTATTCTGTCCAGAAATGAAGGGTTTACATCTTTTCTTGTACGAGTTTGATCGTCTCCTTGAGATCTACTCTCCAATATTGTTCAACCACTTGGTCAAGCAAGGTATCAAGTCTTCGATGTATGCATCGCAATGGTTTTTAACATTTTTTGCCTACAAGTTCCCCCTTGATATGGTGTTGAGAATATACGACATCATAGTCACTCAAGGTATTGAGTCGATCTTGAAGTTTGCAGTGAACTTGATGATAAAAAATGAATCGACTCTTTTGTCCTTAAAGTTTGACAAGTTGTTAGGATTTTTGAAGGACAAGGTGTTTAACATTTATGTCAACGATGAGTACGTGGCAGCAGCTAATGACGAATCTGGCTTATCGCGGAGAGCTTCGAAGAGGTTCTCTATCTTGGGAGGATCGAAGCGAAACTCAATTGCATCTAATGTTTCTAACAATTCAAATTATTACAAGTTGGATGACTTAGTGATTGATTCCATGAGCATCAACTTGGAGCCTGTGGAGTTAACCAAATTTGAAAACGAGTTCGAGAACATCTACTTCAGTGAGACCTCAAAGGCAGATGAAATAGAGAAGTTGAAGACGGACAATGGGATTTTGAGGCATGAAATCAAGGAGTTGGAGACTACATATGCGAATTTGAATCGTGACCATATCGATGTTGTGCAAAAGATGGTGGATGTGAAGATCAAATTGCCAGAGTTGTTCAATGATAATGAAGACTTAACCAGGCTGATAGAACAGTTGAAGAGTGACATACAAAATTTAGAGAAGAAGTCTTCAGCACCTTCTTCTCCACTGGAAACGAGCTCTGGTACTTTGGAAGGATCAGTTTCAGCTTTACCAACTAGTCTTGAGAGCGATATCCAACAGTTGCTCTTGGAGAATGCACAAGCGACTGAGAAATGTGCTAACTTAGAAGACGAGTTAGAGAAGTTGACCCTTGAAGATGAGGCTTTGAACAATGAATTGAGGAACACCAAGGGTAAGAAATGGTTTGGAAGGTGGTAATAAAGACATGCGGTACCCACCTATGAATTTGGAGGAGCTAGGAGAGCTTTCGCTAATATGAACGGTATATACTTGACTATGAATTATGTTGGAATGGAGTAACCTGTAAAATTAGACCTGTAATACACACGTGACCTTTTCGTTAGGGCTGAAGCCCCAAACAGTTTTTACCGTTTTTTTTTTTTTCTTCCGATGTACCATCCAGCTTTTTCAGCCATACTGATATTTTGAAATTTTTTTTCTTTTGGAATAACTAACAACTACAAGCAAAATGGGTAGAGGTCCAAAGAAGCACTTGAAGAGATTGGCAGCACCATCCCACTGGATGTTGGACAAATTGTCCGGTGTTTACGCCCCAAGACCATCTGCTGGTCCTCACAAGTTGAGAGAGTCCTTGCCATTGGTCGTCTTCTTGAGAAACAGACTCAAGTACGCCTTGAACGGTAGAGAGGTCAAGGCTATCTTGATGCAGGAGCACGTCAAGGTTGACGGTAAGGTCAGAACTGACTCCACCTTCCCAGCTGGTTTCATGGATGTCGTCACCTTGGAGGCTACCAACGAGAACTTCAGATTGGTCTACGACGTCAAGGGTAGATTCGCTGTCCACAGAATCACCTCTGAGGAGGCTTCTTACAAGTTGGGTAAGGTCAAGAAGGTTCAGTTGGGTAAGAAGGGAATCCCTTACGTTGTTACCCACGACGGTAGAACCATCAGATACCCAGACCCAGCCATCAAGGTCAACGACTCTGTCAAGATCGACTTGGCTTCTGGTAAGATCACCGACTTCATCAAGTTCGACACTGGTAGATTGGTCATGGTCACTGGTGGTAGAAACTTGGGTAGAGTGGGTGTCATTACCCACAGAGAGAAGCACGAGGGTGGCTTCGACTTGGTCCACATCAAGGACGCTTTGGACAACGACTTCGTTACCAGATTGAACAACGTTTTCGTCATCGGTACCGAGGCTGGTAAGCCATACGTCTCCTTGCCAAAGGGTAAGGGTATCAAGCTTTCTATCTCTGAGGAGAGAGACAAGAGAAGAGCTGAGTCTGGTTTGTAATTTTCCTTTTACTAATATCAGAATAGAGTATAAGAACATTAAAATGTAGATTGATAGAATATCGTTTAGAAGCAAGATCGCGATTTGTGCATGTTACAAGTTTCCAGCTGTTTTCGGGAATTTTATAGATTGTGGATACCAAAAAAAACCACAAGGGTTAAACATAATCATATTATCCGATATGGGCGTTCTAACGAAGACAATCGCAAGCACAGCTCTCCTATTGGTATGCTTGTATACGTTCTGGCCTTCACCAATGGAGGAGCCATTGATTCGTGACTTACCTTGGAAAGATGTCAATTTTTTGCACACAACTGACACCCACGGTTGGTATGCTGGTCACCTCAATCAAAAACAATACTCTGGCAATTGGGGAGATTTCATTTCATTTGTAACACACTTGAGAGAAATCGCAGAAGACAACGGTAAAGATTTGCTTCTTGTCGATTCAGGAGATAGACATGACGGAAACGGACTCTCTGATATCACCACACCAAATGGTATCAAGTCCACACCGATCTTCATTAAAAACGATTATGACATCTTGACCATTGGAAACCATGAGTTGTACGTTTGGGAAAACTCGAAGCAAGAGTACGAAACTATTGTGAAGCACTTCCCCAACAATTATGTCTGCTCGAACGTTGAATACAAACTTGAGAATGGAACTTACGTACCTTTCGGTAACCGGAGTTTATACTTTGAAACCAAGGTGCAACGGAAAAGAGTGTTGGCATTTGGATTCTTGTTTGACTTCAAAAGGGCTAACCTGGGGACAAAGGTGACTTCAATCAAAGATATTGTCGACAACAGCCAATGGTTTAATGAAACACTTCACTCGTACACCGAGGATGACATCGACATGATTGTGATCGCTTCGCACACTCCAATTGACCATGGCTGGCCCGAGCTTTACTACTTGAATGCACACTTCCGGAAGTTCTTTCCAAACACTGTCATCCAGTATTTTGGTGGGCACAGTCACATCCGTGATTTCAGTGTTTTCGATAACAAGGCAGCGGGAATACAGAGTGGACGGTACTGCGAGACCGTTGGTTTCTTAGGAGTTGAATTTACAGACTCAAAGAATCCTAGAGATGTCTTCTCTAGACTGTACATCGATTTCAATAGGAAATCCTTCTTACATCACACTAACAAAACTGCGGAAGCATTTGACACAGAGAAAGGTAAAGAGGTTACAAAGTTGATTCGTCGCACAAGAAAAGAATTAGCATTGAACAAACCCATTGGTCATGTTTCCAACAACTACTACGTTGATTTCGTGCCAATTACTCATGAAAGAAGTATATTCAACTTATTAACAAACAAAGTTTTGCGCACCATGCAGCCTCTCAATGACACCAAGGCGAACGAGAGACTTATTATCATAAACACTGGGTCAATAAGATACGACTTATACAAGGGACCATACACGATTGACTCGATGTACATTGTATCGCCATTCGAAAATGAATGGAGCACAATTTCCGTTAAGAAGTCCATTGCAGCGAAAGTTACCAAAAAGTTGAATGAGAAAGGGTACATCTTAGGCAGCGAAAGCTTGTTACCACCACATCATCAGACCTCGAAAGCTTTTCAAAAGAGGCAAGATGTTTTTCAGTACCCAATAGTCAATGTTTTCGATGAGGAAGCGGAACACCTTTCCCCAAAGAAACTTTCAAAAGGATACGTTACTCACGATGACTTTGGGCATGATGGTGATGATACCCCTCATAAACCTGTTGTTCACTTTGAGGTGCCGAGCGTGGTTGAATCGGTGCAGTTTACAAACAACGATGAAGTGGACGTCGACTTGATATTTTATGAATTTATAGCACCTAATGTGGTTGGTGCTTTGCGTGAATTAGGTCAAGATGTCTCTTCCAACGACGTGAAACTTTACTCGAAGAAAACAATGGGCAAACTTCTCAACGAGTATGTTAAAAATCATGATGTATAAACACCAACTAAGACATCTTCAAATTTTTCAATGTAGACATATGATGAGAATGCGAGTGACCATTTTAACAAATAGTAAGCTTCTTTATAACTGAACAATGCTGCTGTCCGGTTTATAAGTAATTCTGTAGTCGATGCTATTTATGATTTCAGCGTTGGAGTTTGTGGATACGGTTTCATCCACAACCAAGTTAACATTGACTCCGAACCAACTGCTCCAAATCACCCTGTTTCCAGTCTTCTGGTTTGGGTCGTTGACCAAATCTGCAGACTCACCGAGTCTGTTACGGCCACTCTCATCAAACTTAACCTTGCAACTTGCGTTGATAACAAACGTTCCTGACCCTGGGATCAAATGACAATCAAAACTGTTGAGCTGATGAGATGACGAAGGAACAGAAAGCCACTTCTTCTGGAACTCCAACTTAGAATCCGAGCCTGGCGCTGCAATAACAGGGCATCCGTTTATTATCACAGCACTGGTTCTCTTCAATTGTTTCCCGAACTGAGTTGCGTAGGATTCCACATTAGGATATGTTTGAGCTCCAGTGGAGTACTGAATGTCCAACGTGGAGAAAAAGTCCTTTAAAAACGGCTCAATGATTTGTGCTAAATTGTTAGAGCGAATTCGCTTAGGCCAACCGTACGAAATACATACTTGGATCTTGTGCAAGCTGTGACATTGGATGTTTGTGAAGAAGTCCTTCAAACTAAAAGTTTTCAAAATTATCAAACTCGTGACGAATATCACCTGACCAGTTTACAACATCCCTTTTTCCGAATACCTTCGGGACATCCTTCAAATTACAAGTAAACGTCACGGAACTCGGGTTGTGTTAGTGACCATGCATTTCTATTTCAAGTAAGTACAGACGAATAAAGGGGGGATATTTCCCCATACATCGACGAGGAGCAAAGTAGTATGACGTCGAAAATCCCGTTGGATTATGTAATACGAATAGATGTGAAATAGTGAGCAACCTTAACCTGGGGCCGTGTGGAGTATAAAAAGGGGGACGCCTCGCAGGGCTAAACGTATTTACATCAAGTACAATACAATGGGAGAACATCACGGAATGAACACTGCTAAGGACATCGCTGTTGGCGTTGCCGGATCTATTGGAGGTAACAAGGTCGCTGATAAACTTGGTTTGGGCCTGGTTGGCCACATCGCTGCTGGTGTCGGTGGAGGTATGGCTGCCAACCTGGCCGAGCACAAGGTCGAGGACCACGAGAAGAAGTAAAGTATACGTATGATTAACAAATATACAATGAATCAATTTTAGGTTTGTAGAATTATGGATTGACATTTCGATCCCATTCCTTGAGAGTAACTGATGCAGTAATAGAAGTCGGAGCAATGGTTTAGTGACGATTGATCGGACCGGGACCTTTCACGTGCGCGATTTCAGTTACAAAAGCATCGCACAGTGTTACTGCGCTGCATCTTGCATGATCCGTTCTGCGCCCTACTTTTAGCAATCTTGGTTGTCGCAAAATGCATGGAATATAAGAATCTTCCTGCACAATCACCTTACCAAACTATTCAGCCAGCACAGATCACCCTTAAGTGAAAACGTACAATACTTGACCTAAAATGGAAAATCAATCTACAGAATTGTTCTATAGAGGACGGAGGTGCCAGAGTGGCTGGCGTCTACACCACGCGCAATAGTACACTAGGGTGAAGATTCACCTTTCTAGGAAGTCCTTCACTTGTACTTCAAAAAGTGAATATGCAGCCAGTTTCAAGTCTACCTTGTACTAGCTCAATGTATTGAAAAAATGAAAACATTCATATAACCAGCTCTAAAACTTTGTTTTGCAAGGCTGGTTGGATTTTTCAATCACATTGATATATTTCTTTTAGTCTAAAAAAATCTTATATAACCTCTATATATAAACCTGGGCCCCCTCTGATCCTTTGTGGCTTCTCGATCCCTCGAAAGAATCGAAACAGAATTTAAAAGAAATCGGAAAACTGTGTTTCAGGCAATTGCACGTACCACACCTGACCAGTCGCTACTCAAACCTCCTCAACCACATCAGACATCTATCATTGACTCAATTGATAGACTTCGGTACCTTGAATCGTCTCACTTCAGGATCTCGCTCAATTAGGAACACAGCCAGCAAAAAAAGGTAGTTTGCAAACAAAGTCACAAATATAAATTGTGTGCAGGATAATCCAGAGAGTTTCCTGATCATTCACAATTTCACTTCCTTTTCAATCCTAGCAAATTACATTTCCACTTACGGACTAAGAGCAGGTGTCACAAAGAATTCGGCAATCGAACTTTCCAAGGCGCGTTGCACGGCTTCTATAGAACGCGTTCCCACTTTATTTGAGGAAGTTATTGTCGAACATTGCCAAAGTGCGCACCAAAGCCACCTGTGCCCTGTCAAGCAACTGATAAATTCCCAGACTTTTTCACACAGCACCCAATCCGCTTTTTTTCACTATTTCAGGATAGATCCTGATCTCATCCTTAAATTCCCCGACTCCCCGAAAAAATTCCCCCAAAAAGCCCTTTAACAGAATCACCACCAAAAGGCACCCTAGCACAACAAACAACCACACTATGAGCTTACTAATGTTCAATCGCACGCCATTTACGCCAGGACATGTAAGGTCTCATTCGCAGAGCGAATTGATGAAAATGACCAGCATGAACCCACCACTTGCATTATCAGCATACAACCTCCGGAAGCGAGTATGTGACGAGGAAGACTCCAGAAACAGTAAGAGATCGCGCACTGCTCCTCCATCTCCACCCTCTCCACCATATGATTCATCTAGCACAAGCGGCACGTCGTTACGGCTGAAGTCGCCGAAGAAATACAGCAAGTCTCTCCGTTCGAGGTCCTTGAGCCCAAACAAGAGGTTTTTCAACCCGCTTTCTCCAAAGTCTTCTCCGGTATCGTCTCCGAAGGCAAAGGCAGTTAAGGCAAAGTCAGAGAGAGATGAGGTTGCTACATCGGCTGTAGATGAAGAGGAAGTTGATCAAGCGATGAATATCAAATTACCACTGATATCATCTGCTTTGAACTCTGCACCTTTGACTACTTCAGAACCTGTGAAACTCAAGCCCATCGCTCCGACTGTATCGTTGAACTACTTTGACACTTACAAACCGAATGATGAGAACTGGAGGTATGAGTTACTCGATTCCATAAATCGAGGATCAAAGCACTTTAATTTGAATCAGTACAACTATCTCAACAAGCATGCTTCTGCATTTTACAAGCCAAGCTTTGACTCCAGAATAAGCTCTAAGATAATCAGGCCAACCTTAATTCCTAGCATCAACCAATACGAGCGGAAGATAAACTTCCCATATGAGTCGAATTATACGTACTTGAACAAAACGTATCTTAACGACGTTGAAAAGTATCCGGAGTATTTGGAGTTGGCTCAGTCGCTTATCCAGTTGTCAAAGCCCCAGCAAATGACTCCACTGTCGCCTTTGGCACACCAAGAGCGCCCCATCACTCCAAGAACCGAGCTTTCTACGTCGCCAATAATGTACGCAGGTGTTCCTCCTCCCATAACCACACAGACAAATGCATACTCTGCTTCTCAATCCCAGAGTAAGCAGACAAGGCAAGTTCGTCCGGCTTCTCAAGAAGCTCATTCACCACAGGCTCAAATGAATTCGCATTCGGGATCTAACCCACTGCGATATTCTTATGGTCACGTCTATGAATCTCCAAATCATTACGTGCGTCACTCTCCTCAATCAGTACACCAGTACGATTCTTCATACTCTGCTCCTCAGAGCAAAGTTCATGGACACGAAGCCCTGGAAGTTCATCAAATGCTTCCATTTGTCGCGAATGTCCAGACTACTGAGGCTCCAAGTTTAATGTTGCATCAAAGTCCTCAGTTAGTTGTTTCTCAGAACCATCAGCAAACTTCCGCCCCTGTCGTGCATAACCACCGCTTCATTCCAATTACTCCACCATCGTCTTCGAAAACCAAGTCTAAGGAGATTAAGTCTCCTCCAAAGAGTCACTCGCATCACAGCGGAAACACAAGAGTGTGTATTTCTTGTGGTTCCGACCAATCTCCATGTTGGAGACCATCCTGGTCTATCAAGGAGGGTCAATTGTGTAACTCTTGTGGCTTGAGGTATAAGAAGACGTCTGCGAGATGTCTCAACAAGAACTGTAAGAAGATCCCCGCAAAAGGTGACTGGTCATTGATGCAAAGTAAAGGGAAGCTGAAGTTTGAAGATGGCGTGGAAGGTTATAGTTGTTTGGAATGTGGTTGGAGGGTTGAAGTCAAGAAACCATAGCACAACTCACAGCACAAACAACCGACCACCGAGAAAGCTAATAGTTATCACTCATAAGTGCCTACAGCAGGTGATTTACGATTTGCCTTGATTTCGCAAGTGCATAGTAATTCGTCAAGTTGTAAGTATATTGATAAAGGTCATCATCTCTCTACTATGGCCTTCTATTTCTTCAGCCATTTGTTTTTAATAAACGATGTTGTAACAACATTCGCATTTTGAACTATTGTGTAGATTACGAGCTTGTATTGGATTGTCGTTGAACGCTGTGTGCTTTTGGAACCTTTTGCACCCATGTAATTTCAATACTGCATATGGTAATTGAAGGCAAATCACGAAATTAATTTTGCCCTGAACACGGTAAGCATGTCTGAAATAACCATTTCCATAAAGTCCTCTGGAGACACCAAGTACGAGTTGACGATCTCTCCATCCATCACTGTTCTTGAGTTGAAGAACAAGGTGGCGGAAAAATCGTCGATTGCGGCCGACCGTCAAAGATTAATCTACTCCGGAAAGGTGTTGAAGGACAATGAGACTGTTGAGTCTTACAAAGTCCAAACGGGCCACACAATCCACATGGTCAAGTCCGCAGCAAAACCTTCAGAGCAGCCTGCAGCAACTCCGGCATCCGCAGCTCCAAGCGAGGCATCCGGAGTGCCTTCAAACATAGCAGCCGGACAAGGTGCCTTCAACCCATTGGCTGACTTGACTAGTGCTCGTTACGCTGGGTACACTCAATTACCCAATGCCTCAATGTTTGGCCCAGATGGCGGTATGCACTCTTCTATGCATGACCCTGACCAAATGGCAGAGTTGATGTCTAACCCAATGTTCGCCCAGAGCATGGATGCCATATTGGACAACCCACAAATGTTGGATGCCTTAATCAACCAAAACCCTCAATTGAGAGCAATGGGCCCTCAGCTGAGAGAGATGTTGCAATCGCCTTTCGTGAGGCAGATGTTGAGAAACCCAGAGATGATGAGAGCAATGATGCAAATGCAAGGAGGCGGTGCTGCTCCAGCCAACCCATTCCCTGCACCAGGAGCTAACCCTACTGTCGAAGGTTCCAACAATAGTGAGCAAGGTGGTGCATCTGGCAGCGGCAACGCTTCCAATGCTGCTGCAAACCCATACGCCGCAATGCTCGGTAACAACCCGTTCGACTTGTTCGGCGGGGGCTTCCCAGGTGCTCAAAATACTCCTGCTGCTCCAGTGGACAACCGTCCACCAGAGGAGCGCTACGAAAGCCAGTTGAGACAGTTGAATGACATGGGTTTCTTCGAATTCGACAGAAACATCGAGGCTTTAAGAAGAACTGGAGGAAGTGTACAAGGTGCGATTGAGTACTTGTTGAGTGGAAACTAAATGTATAGTAATTATGTTTGACATCTTTTGTTATACAAGTATTATGTGAGCAGAAGCTGTCTTGAGGTATATGTTTTTTTAATTTGTATAGTGCAAGTTTATTAAGAATTCACGTATTAACAATTCAGATATTACGATTCATTTTTTTTCCGTAGACAACTTTTTTCGAATAGAATAACAATCACTTTGAATATCCATGATATGTCGCTCCTAGACGCACCATTAGCGGACGACTTGATAGAACAGGCAGTCCCTGCTCTTATGCAGCTAGTGGGTGATGTATCAAGTCCAAGAGATCTCCCACGAGGTGTAGAAAACCACAATGCCAACCCAGTGGATATACAACTACGAAAAGTGATAAGTGTGATGATGCAGTCAAGAAACGTTTCCTGCTCGAAAGACTACCTTGATCAGTTGACAGACTTGAGTATTGCTTATATGAATGATACGATGCAGGCATTAAGGAAATTTACTGAGCTTCAAAGAAGACGAAACCCATCTCTAGGAGACACCAAACAGTTTTTACGAACAAGGGGAATTAATCCAACCGTATTTGCTGATGAGGTAATCAAAAGCAAGAAGCTCTCTGCTCCACTCAGAGCTCAGATAGACAAGATTCAAAGTTCCACCAAGTCCATTGTACAACAGTTAAACACATTTAATGATCAATTTGATCCCAATGATGAATCGCTACCATTTTTCACAAACGAGGTGTACCAAATAGCAAGCTTGGTTCCAACACATACAGCAAAACCAGACTATATCCCAGCATATCTCCCTGATCTACCACCGGACTTCACCTATCAAAATACAGCAAAGTACATGGACCGGCTTACAGACTTGAAGGAGTTGAGGCTCAAGTTGGTCGAAGAGTCCAGATTGACGGAGAAGTCTTTATACAATTTGATCGAAGACGATGAGAAGAAATGGAGAGCAAATTTTGAGGACGAGCTTGCAACTTTCGAAAAACAGAGCTCCATGAGCACCGACAACGATGAAGACGAAGCAAAACTAACGACAATAACGACAGACCAAAGTAATGACCAGAAAAAGGACGTCAAGTCTTTTGATTTCATAGAGTATGCAAAAAAGCGCTCCCGATCATTGAAGCGCAAAGAGGACAGGGAAGAGAAACGTTTGAAACTAAGACAAACCAACTTGTTCATGAATGCTGAAAAGTACTTCTCTCCATATGCCACAATTAGCATCACGTCAGAAACCAGCACGAACTTCAAGAACATTATGCAAGATGAGTTCAAATCGGTCATCAATTCCGTTCGTGAAGCAGAGAAACTGAAGGCGAAAAGAGTAGAGGAGGCCCAACGCGAAAGAGCTCGTAGGGAACGTATGAAGCAAGATGGAACTGAAAGCTTCGGATTCGACTTCGGACAGATTCTTCAATCGGATGATGAAAGTGATGATAACGAAGAGCACTTCCCTGTTTTTGACTTCCCTGATGAACCTGCTCCTCAGGAAGAGGAGCAATCACAAGCAAACACAGCAAATGGAACCACTACGGTTGAAAATGGAGAAGTTGAAGAGAATGCGTTCCAGCAAGATGTGGATCAAGAATTCGGAAATATCGACTCTGAGGACGATTTGGAAGCAGAACTTGAAAACGCTATAAATGCTGAAGACATAGAAATGGAACCAGTCGATGCTCCTGTTAATGGTTCTGAATTAGGAGCTAACAATCCGGGGGCTATAGAAGTGGGAGAAACGCAAGAAGGTAACTTGGAGGGAGGCGATGACGAATCTGATGAAGACGATTTTGAGAATGTATAATATTTCATACTGCGGGACAATAGAGATCTATTTGGTCTGGACAACATGTAGCGTATTTCAAGTGGGGGGTAAGGGATGGGCCAAGGATTTGCTTCACTCTTGAAGTGTGGTTGTAACATCAGTTCTACTTTTTCTGCACAAACAACTTTATTTTTCGTTACTATGCATCATTGCAATTTCGGAAAAAACTCCCCAATTGCCAACAATTGCTGTTACATTTCCACAACTACTTTTAAGCACAATTGAGGATTGCCTTGTTGAATTATCATGACAGTCATCATCGGAGCATTGTATGTCAATCGATTCACCTCGTACCAAGTATGATACTAACACATCTAGATTCCTCCCATATACCGTGCGTTTTGAGGTTACACCTCAGCTTGGATCTGAGGTTAACTTATTAGTGAAAGCAAATGCGGTCAAAGTAAACAACAACTTGAGCGGTAAGGAGGACTCCAATTTGTTGAAGGGATCCTTCAGCTCAGAAAAGTTCAGCCCGGCCGGAACCCCGAACGTGAGAATTCCGAGCTCATCTGGACCACCCGCAGCAACCAATGCCTTGAGCGGAACCACTCCGAATTCCATACTTCCATCCTTGAGTATGGCAAACTCAGCAGCAGCAACCCCAGTGTCATCATCTCCAGGAAATCCGGTCTCCGATAAGGGAGATGCGGATGTGAAGGACTTCTTCTACAACAACCAGAAGTTCAGAAGACCATCACAAGATCACACACATCTTTCCGATAGAATTGGGGAGAAATTGGGCTCACAATATATCCAACCAAGGTCGAGGTTCAATAACAGCTCACCTGCTCTTAACAGCTCAGTGGTGTATGGCAAAAAAACCAATGATGAACCTGGTTTACCATCGTTGAAAATAAATAGATCAACCAACAACTTGAGCGGTTTATCAGGATCGCACACAAATCTTGCTGCCTTGTCCCAAACAGCACCACGGAAACGATCATCTTTAAGCAAACCTGTTGCCACTTTTAGTTTGCATGATAATACTAGTTCGAGTTCTTTGGCAATTGCTGAGGAGAATGAAGATGATAGCTCTTCTGAACACGAGAGCAAAGGGATTCCATGGGATGACACTATGAACTTTAACGAAGTTTCACAGGCCAGTAAGGAAGCACGACTAGCACCATATGGTGGATTCTCCAATCCGCTGGTTGAAGATGCATTATTCAACCAAACTAATATTTTTGATTCATCCAAATGGGATGTTGTCTACACAGCTAAGGGAAATGTCTCTCTCAGAAAAGCGATTAGACTCGCAGTAGATTCTGGGATTATAGAGAAAAGAAAGTGGGTTGGCACGATTGCCATGCCCAGTGACGACGTTTCCCTGGGTGTGATTGATGAAATCGCACAAAGAATGAGCGAAGACTACAATTGTGAAGCTGTTTTCCCCAATGATATCACATTTGATGGTCATTACAATTCATTCTGCAAGCAGATTCTTTGGCCAACGTTACACTATCAGATTCCTGATGACCCGAAGTCGAAGGCCTTCGAGGATCATTCTTGGAAGTACTACAAATTGCTCAACCAGTTGGTGGCAGAGAAAATTATAGAAATTTACAAGAGAGAGAATGGGAATGCAAACCCCAATGATCCACAGAATATGATTTGGATCCATGATTATCACTTATTGTTGGTACCTTTAATGGTCAGGGAGAAGCTTCCAAACGCCAAAATTGGTTTGTTTTTGCATGTATCTTTCCCATCATCGGAGGTTTTCAGATGTATTGCTCAAAGAAAAGAAATTCTCAAGGGCATGTTGGGAGCAAATTGTATTACATTTCAAACGGATGAGTACGTGAGGCACTTTTTGCAAACATGCAACAGACTTCTATTGGCTGACACAAATGATCTAGGTATAACATATGAAGGAAACTTCACTTTGACAAACACGATTCCAGTTGGAATTGATTGTGATAGCTTAAGTGAAGTCGTACGGAGCGATGAAGTTATCGAGTGGAGAAAGCTTATTAGGAAAAGATGGGGAGATATGAATTTGATTGTTAGCAGGGACAAATTAGACAAGTTACGTGGTATCAAGCAAAAATTATTAGCCTATGAAATGTTCTTGAAGGCAAATCCGTCCTTTGTTGATAACACAGTCTTACTTCAAATAGGCAGCTCGTCAAATGATGCAGACTATGAGTCTGAAATTTTGCAAATCGTTGATCGTATCAATTCGTTGTCCGACAATATGGTTACACAGCCCGTTGTCTTACTTCAAAAAGATATTGAATTTGAGCAGTATGTTGCACTTCAGTGCGAGGCTGATGTGTTTGTGGTTTCTTCCATGAGAGAGGGCCTTAACTTAACTTGTCACGAATTCATTACTGCTAGTTCTGAGAAGAAGTCGCCTCTCATATTGTCTGAATTCACAGGATCGTCCCATTTACTATACGCTCATGGCCATGGTGCCATTTTGATAAATCCATGGGCGATAAGAGAGTTCTCAGAATCATTCTTGAAGCTGTTAACCATGGACCCCAAAGACAAATTGGAAAGATGGGAAAACTGCTACAAAATTGTTTACGATCAAGACTCCAGAAATTGGGTCAAGAATTGTATCAAAAGCATCAATGAAGGATGGGAAAGAAACAAAAGGAGAAACCGTAATACCCTTGTGTCATTCACTCACGCTGAGTATGATACCTTTCTTGAGCAGAGCACGAAGGGGAAGAGGCTCTACTTCCTCAATTTTGATACTCCTTTAGCATCTGCTCCTTCAACTGACAACAAATTGTTCACGAATAATTCACCATATGGTGATAAGAATTATGTCGAACCCACAATGCTGTCAAGTGGTTTGACAGATTTCCGTGAAAATGAACAAAATCAGATTTATTTGATGAGTTTCATGAAAAGATCAGAGTTGGACCGACTTTACAAGAGATTCCCAGCACTAGGCTTGATCGCAGAGAATGGAGGTTACATCAAGTTGATAGGATCTACTGAGTGGATATCAATTGTTGACTCAAACGAGCTCGGATGGATGCCACAAGTTACTCAATTGATTGATTCCAAGGTGGAAAGACTACCAGGATCGTTTTGCCAAGTTGAAGATTGCACGGTAAGATTCCATGCTGGAAAATCCATGTTTGACAATAGAGAACGTAGCTTGGACGCTATGGGGGATTGCATCCAACATATTAACGTCTTGTTTGAAGAATCAGAGGGTGTTCACGCTACCTTAATTAGGAATGTCGTTGTGGTGCAAAATGACCATTTGGCTTTGAGAGCATTGGAATTTATCACTAGATTCTATGATCCTAAACAAAGAGAATCGTTGATTGCTGAGTATAACCTCAAGGAAACTTCTCTTGGAGAGAGTTCAGGAGAGATTGCAGAAGTCTTCCCACCCGCTCCGACCGGAAAGATTGCGGGTGTCTTCGTTGGTGGGGGGTCTACTCCTATTGATGAACCTATTTATGAATTTGCAAGTGGGTTGAAACGCAAGGGTGAAGTGGATACAAGCATGACGGTTGCAGTTCTCAGTGCCAATACCGAAGTTAGAACAAAGGCAACTCATTACGTGAATGGTAAAAATGAGTTGTTAAGAGTGCTTAGGGATCGGGGCAATTAACCGGAAAGCATCGCTATAAATTATACAGTTAGGTATGAGTCGTAATATGCATTATTAAATATTAAATCGTACTGATTAGAACTGAGGATCTTTGAAACTAGCACTCACATACTTGTTGAGCTCATCTAAAGATTCCATAAGTGTATCATTTTCAAGCTTCGATAATCCCGTTGGCCCAGTCCAATAATGGTTCATAAACTCCTCTTCAGATACAAACTTTGAGGACTTCGGCCTATTTATCACCCATAAATTCTCTTTTGATCTCTTGTGAGCTTCTCTATCATCTTCCATTCTCATCAAAATCTGCTTTTTGGTAAGTAAATTCAATTCCTTATCACCCTTTTCCTTCAAGTTGAAAATCTGATTCTCTTCAAAAGTCTGCTCCGGTGGAGTATCTAAAATTTTTGAGTTCTTCAACAACTTGGTCCTTTCGTACTGACTTTGTCTTTTCTTGTCTAAAAGAAATAACCAGGTAGTTGCAATCGTATCACTTCCTTCTGCCTCCAAATTTGACAGAAACTCCAAATTATTGCCAATATCCAACAAATCTTGAGAAGTAAGCAAGTTCGAATTGTACTTTGATATGTATTGGGAGCAGTCTTCGCCTAAAAGTCTTGAAATGTTCTTCAAACAAAGAAACACATTGTATAAGTTGGAGTTGTTAGTGTCTGGTAACACAAGTAGTATGATTTTAGGAAGGGAGCTTCTTAACAGCTTCAAATATGGCTTATCCTCCAGCAGGGTATTATAATGCACAGATTCGTTGATCAATATTTCAATGAATTGAAAGATGGTGGATTTCGTATTAAGCTCTATGGTTGAGTCTGAGAGGGTACTTATGATGCTCGAAAATAAGTAATCTTCACTCTCAGCATTTTTCAATGCAAAATGAGCCGCTTTTACAAGCAGCTGAACAGACGGCGTTAACCCTCTGAGGATCAGCGCGAATTGTGTCGCAGCTTCGAACGAGTCCATACTGAAGATATTTAAATTTTGTATTTTCAACTCTTCTATCTGTGTTTGACATAATCGCTTAGTCAGCAAGGCTATAAGAGAAGGCAACCCTGGTTAAAAAAATTTTCTCTCACTACACACATTCGACAATGGGTAAATCTGGTAAAGGAAAAGGTGGTAAGAACAGAAGAAGAGGAAAGAACGACAACGGTGGTCAGAAGAGAGAGTTGATCTTGAAGGAAGAGGGTCAAGAATACGCTCAGATCACAAAAATGCTTGGTAACGGTAGAATCGAGGTTTCTTGTTTCGATGGCATCAAGAGAATGGGTCACATTAGAGGTAAATTGAGAAAGAAGGTCTGGATGGGTCAGGGTGACATCATTTTGGTTTCTTTGAGAGATTTCCAAGACGACCAGTGTGACGTGGTTCACAAGTTTAACTCTGATGAAGCTAGAACTTTGAAGAACATGGGCGAGTTACCAGAGAATGCTAAGATTAACGAGACTGACACCTTTGGTGCTGATGAAGACGATGATGCTAACTTCGAGTTTGGTGACGACGATGACGAAGATGAAGACGACGACGATGAGTTGGACATCGATGACATTTAAGCGGTGTGGAAGTTGTAATAGAATTAATTCTTTGTATTTTATTGACTAGGAAATAGATGCGGTACACCTATCGTGTGCATTTAACGGTGAACCGACTAGAATTTTGTAACACTAACAAACTATATCTACGCGATAAAATCATCTCTGACTTCGTAATTTACAACTATTTTACAACAACCAAGAATAAAAAGCCCAATGTGAACGCGGGGGTAAAGTAAAGAGGGCAAGAGAACTTCAATCGCCACCGTCTTTATCTTTATTGTATGAATTTCAGGCAGTTAATGCCGAATGGTTGACTATTCAACCTTTCAGCTACTGCCTTCTTTCTTCATCGTCACTTCCCAATTCAAAACTGTCAAATCTTCTTAATCCGACAGTTTCTTCCTCTGTTGCATAATCATTTCTGTTGATTTGGAGAGATCTGCGCATAGAAGAGAAGCCTCCAACGCCGTTGTCAAGAGGGCCCATGTCCTTCCCATTGTGCACACCAAAAATCTCTCTTGAGCGACCCTCGTTGTCCTTTCTAGAGATATTCAAAAGGTAGACACCACTGAAGATGATCAAAAATCCGATCAACAAGGAAATGACGTCGATTGCAGAGCTTGTGTTGAAGCCTCTGAACAAAACGAACGATGCGACCAAAGTACACGTGGTAAAGGTCACGTAGTACAATGGGTTGACAATTGAAGTGTCAAATTGATCCAATGCCTTATTGAAGTAGTTCATCTGCGTCACAATGCAACCAACGACTATGAGCAAAAATAAATAGGTAGAAACGTGGGTAAACTGGTTGTTTCCACCAAGAGTCAACTTGAGTGCAATTCCGAATGCCTTGATGGACATAACTGAGATCGAACCAACGGAAGAACAAATTGAGAGGTAAATCATAGGGTTGGTGTGTCCATACTTAGGAACAATCTTGTAAATCATGAAAAGTGAGTAAGCACCAACAACAAAACAGTAGAACAAGAATCCAGGTCTAACGGCATAACCCAAGATCTCATCAACAGTCTCGATCTCTTTGTCAGGAGGAGCATGTAAAACAATTATAACAGACCCCATAAGACAAATAGCACAGCCCATTTTACCTAAAGTACCCAATTCTTCTTTCAAGAAGATGGCAGCCAAAACTGCTCCTATGATGACAGATAAGGCTCCAAGAGGAGTAACTAAGATGGCAGGTGCAAATGTGTATGCGGCAAAGTTGGCGATTTCTCCAATGGCCATGGTCACCATTCCAGCCCACCAAATGGGGCTTTGTAAGTACTCGTGTCCTTGAACGTTAGATGTACCGTTTCTCGAAGAAGCGTCTATGAGACCCTTCTTCGTGATGATGAAGGACGTTCCAATAGCCAATGAAGAGGACATGGCAAGTGCCAATCCAATGTACTTATCATCGACCATGTTAATGCTATTAATAGGAGTTAGATCGTGGTACCTTAGACGAGTTGACGCAAATGACAGAGAATGCGCGTATAGATAACGGTATGGAGGGGTTTCCAGTTGTAGTTTTTGTGCCTCAAAGTGAGTGATCCGCTAAACGATGATGGTATTAGCCGAGCTGAGTCGTTTTGTTTGCCAGGTCGCGATTTATTTCTTTAAGGAAATGTCGACTGACAGTTGGCATTTTCGCGTACTTTTTTTTTGTGAGGAAAAAAGTCTAGTTCCGCTTTTGGAAATTTTTGTGACCCAATGAACAAGATCTAATATACTACCACCATAACATAACGATTTCGTAAACGTTATTCCGAACATTCCACAACAATATCAAAGAATTCGATATCTCTTCTATGAATTCTTTTTAGATTGGTAAAATGTACTATTTTTTTGTTGAACACAAATCCATCGCAATTTTGAAACAAAAGTGGCATTATACTTTTAATGATAAAGTCAACTCAATTCGAAACAGCCACCAAGAACATCCTCAGAATTCTCAATGTTTTCTTATTTCAGAATTCGCTCCCAGCAGTTCTCTTTCAATGGAGCTGGGTGTTCACTAACATTCTCACCATGATAAGTTTTGCCTTCTTTGTGTCAGACGTTAGCGTATTCTATCGGATATTTTGTATCTCAAGCACACTAACTTATTCAATCGTGACTTATCGGTACACTCAATGTTTGGTACTTCAAGCATTGGCGCGGGAGGAGAACTCAATTTCTGTAACCTCGAAGCCCTTTTCAACAATCTTGAAGTCTGAGAATACTCACTTGTTGGTAACGGCTGTTTTAGTTTGTGCTTCCAGTACAAACCGAGTCAAAGCGATTTCACTTGTCATCTACTCTTTCATCAGCACGGTAACGTTTTTTATAGTTGAGTTGTATCCCGAAAATGGTCTTGCGATCGCCCTCTTTCCCCTTTACAACTATTTCGAGTCCAGCCTTCTAGTCGGAGCATGCATTTCCGATTTGGTAGTCGCCTTGATATACTTGAAAGAGCTTTTATTCCAAGGAGCTTCCCCTTTCATTTTCATAACATATTGCTTGGTCTTTGCGCTTCGTGTTGAAAACTCTGAGACTTGTCAATACTCTTTGCGTGTCTTGCTCCAAACCCTTGCACGTTTTTTGCAGCCATACAAGCGCGCAAAATCAACCGTCAAAATAATTGCCGGATTTGTTGAAGTGCTGCCAACCGCATTAGATAACGATGATGCAGGTAGTGACACAACTGTCCACATTAACACAACTAGTACTACTTATGATGATAAGACCGATATGGTTTTCAAAAGGAGAATCACTTCTTCTGTGTTTGATGCCTTTAGTGTCATCAATGATTTACAAATTGATACCTGAGTCTATCAATTATAATATTAAGCTTTGCTATCAAGTGATCGCTTCTATAGGGTCTATGTAATTCTTTACAACTCGCTCTTGAGTTCTTGTAACTTCTCCCAGCCTTCTGAATCTTCCCAAGTAGCTTTACCGCTTGACAACAATGACCTTATGGTACTTCTACTCTTGTACTTCCAGTCCTTGCAGACAACATCGCCTGCACCGTGCTTTCCTGGTAATTCACCAAAGTTCTCGTATGCTGAGACCAATTCTTCACAAGCTTCCACGGCTTCGTTCCAAACCTTTTCCTCAAACTCCAACTCAGGTCTATGAGCACAAGCTCTGTATGCCTTTTCGTAGCATTCGAGTGCTGCCCACGGACGCTTTCTCCACAATTCCACTTTGGAAACAAGTCTCCAAGCTCTTGCAGAGGTAGTTATAACGGTTGGTAAGTAGTTACATACCAAGTCAATGCACTTAGTTTGGAAATGCTGTAATCTTTCACCCTCAACGTACTCCGTTGAAACGAGTATTTCTACCAATTTCTCTATAATCGGGATATCGATAGCAAGCTCACCCTCAGAAGCTTTCCTCAATTCGATAGTTTGACGAGCTCCAATGAGCACGTCATTCCACTCGCCCAACTTTGCTGCAACTAAAGTGTAGTTTTCGAAGATTCTCCAAGATTTCTTACCATCTCCAGATGCTCTAATGGCTCTTTTGATAGCATTGAAAGCAGGTCTGGTCTTGTCATCCTTCAACAACGCAGATCCTAAGTTCGACCACGCGTGAGCGTTGTCGTCATCTAAAGAAACACATCTTGTGAATGCTTCGGCTGCAAGGTCGTATTGAGCCACCTCGAGTCCACAGCACCCGTAAAAGTACCAATTCTCGAAGTTTAATGGGTTGACAGTTAAACACTCGTTCATGTTCTTGATTGCAAGGCCGATATCCTTCGACAAACCTGAATCTGCCGGTGGAGAGTAATAGTATCTGGCCAAAGAGGCCTTTGCTTTAGAGTAGGCTCCAATCTCCCATGCCTTTTCCCAGTATGTTGGGTCTTGTTTAATGTCTCCAATAATAGAGATAGCACGGGCATCATCAGGGTGTGAAGCAACTCTCTTTTCTAAAATCTGCAAGGCTTCGCGTTCTTCGCCCACGGCTGCGTAACATAATGCCGCTTCGCAAGAGAGTTGCAACCTCTCGTAAATGTCAATTGCAGACCTGAAAACACCAATCTCCATGTACTTTTCAGCCAACTTCGAATCCATGCTCCATTGTGGGAGAAGTGTAAGCTGATGAACGAATCTCAAACGTGAAGACACTGGCAATTCCTTCTCAGCTTGTGGGATAACTCTCGACTTGATCTTGATACCAATTTCTTCAATCAACGAGGTCATCTGTAAAATTCCTCTTTCGATAGTTTTTGCTTTACCAGTCTCCAAAATGGACCTTTCCCATAAGGCTCTGCTGAAAACGGCCCAGTTAACTGTGGAGTTTTCTGACAGAGTGAACAAAATACGGTTGACCAACGCAAGTAATTCCTCATCCACCAAGGCATCGTGTGAAGGAGAAGTCTGCTTCAACGCAGTCAATCTCAATAATAACTGGATATTATCAGTATTAGTCAAGGCTGGTTGATCATTAGGGTCGAGAGACTTGAGACTATCAGGAATAGTGTCCTGTCTAAATGCAATAGGAAGCAATTTTTCCTGCTCTCCACCTTCCCATGAACCTCCCTCAAACTCATCGACCTTGATACGCTTTCTTTTCTGCTCTTCGTCGGAAATTTGCAAGTCGTCAAGGCTCTCAAAATGAGGCTTTTCAAGAAGAATATCAGAGTTTAATTCGAGGTTTTCAGGGTTTGACTTTCCTTCATCGATGTCAAGAACAGATGAACAGTTACTCTTAGCAAGCACAATCAAGGAAGAAGCGTGGAACTGCTGGAATTTGGTACGCTTAGCCTTTGCACCAGTCAAAACAAGTTCAAGTTGAGAAACATTCTTTGCTTTGCCCAAAAATGGAATGGAGAGGTGCTCCGTTTGACTGTGGATGCCGACTCTGGCGGACTCCAAGAAGAAGGCAACTTGGATATTTCTTTGAATCTCAATGTTGTTGTCCGAAGCTGGGGCCAAAGCGTTAGGCACTGCAGCGTCCAACAAGATCGACGATGAAGTAGGTAAGATACTTGGAACATCAGACAAAATTGAAGAATGAACTTGTAACAATCTCGATCTCCACCAAAAAAGAGATGCGTTGATAGGGTTGTTACCCAAGTTTTCGACAGATTTCGAAAGTTGTTCGAAGTGCGTTGCCGTCGGGATCTCTCTATTCCTATCTATCAATGTGTGTGCTGCAGTCATCTTTTCGAAAAATAACGAAGCAAGGATCAATAAAACAGGCTCCGAGACCAAATCATACGCAGTATTACCATCAACACTCAATATCTTGACGGCTTCATACTGTAGGCGATTAGAATCCACATCCTTAAACAAGACTTCAGCGACCGAAAAGTTAGTCGCAGGTCCAGTGAAGTTGTTCTGGACAAATGTTTGTAAAAGAGCGATTGCCAATAACTGCAACTGTACTTGTGCCACAATCTGGTCATTTTGCTCCAGATAGCTTGAGATTACTGAATCAACATACTTGTGCAATACGTTGCTCAAGCTCTCTTCAGGAAAGTTTCTCAAGATTTTAACATTGTTCTCCGAGAGAAGGAACAATTGGAAGTCATCTTCACCGATGACTTGCGATGACTCTCCAGAAATGATCTTTCTTATAAGAATATCAATTCTGTTAAATGCTTCATCGGATGTGGTTGGAGATTCGTATTTTTCGACTGGTATAGACAATACCAACTGGCTCAAATATTGACGAAGTTGACTATCCATCTTATTGATATGGTGGTGCTAAAATGAAGTTCAATATTTTTTCAGTTTAGTAAGCGATGTGAAAAAAATCGGTTGTACAAACTATTTCTGAAAAAATCAATGCTACAAGAATCTACCAAATATGACTTTATCTTATTCCTCTAAATGCATTTAGTTTACCAAAGTTCTTGGACTTGAAATGGTGCTTTCAAGCCTGATTCTAGTTGCCGAAAAAGGATAACCTTTTCTTCTCAGTACTGCTATCACTCCTCTTGTGCTCACTAGACTTTCTAGATTTGGGCTTCTTGAGAGAATTCCGGATAGACAATCTGTTCATCACAGATCCATTAGCAGGGTTCTCATCGTCAGACGCAAAATCGATAACTTCTTCTTGGAAACTGATCGTGCTTGGCAACTGGATCGAAGATAATCTCTTTTTATATTGCGGCATCTGGGTATTAGTTTCAAGAGTAGGATAAGCGGTGGTCTTAGTGCGCTCCTCATCGAGGTTCAATAATGAAGCCTGTGATCCCAAATCTGCTCTCGTTTTGGGTTTGAGAGTTGGGGTTGGATGTGAAGAGTCTTCTGACTCCAACCCAACTTCCAAATCGATCAAATTTGGTTCCAAGAAAGGCTCGTCCTTTTTAACTTCATTTAATGTTAATGATGAGAGATGATCATCAAGGCGCAACGTAGGTATTTCACCACTTGCAGCAGGAGCAAACAAGGGTGCGTTTGTTTGAGGAGTGTTACTTGATACCGGTCCAGTGGAGCTCTGGGCCATGGATCTGAATTCTTCCCATGGGTTAGCAGACTTCTTCTCATTGACCTCAACATGATGAACAAATTGGTGGTCAGAAACAGGGAAGGGATTCTTAGTAGGAGCACTACTTCCAAGAAGTGGCGACTCCAAGCTCGCTCCAAGCAGTTCCAAGTTACTCTGCAGAAGCTCGTGAGTTTTTGTATTATTGGATGTCCTTTCTCTAGAAGAATCTGTTTCTGACTTTACCTTCGACAATTCGTGAGACTCCCTCCTGAACTGCAATGGCTCCAGCTTTTCAGTTTCGTCAACAACAGAACCTCCTATTTTCACATCGATATCCTGAACCACAATTTCTTCCACCGATTTCCTCGGTTCCTCGGCTGTTTCTTTCTTACTTGAAGCATCGGAAATTGCACTTTGACTAGTTTTGGTAGGTTTCATCGGTTTTAAGTGACCGCTAGGCTCTGCAAAAATGTCGTCAGCTAATTTCTGTGCTTCACTGTCAATCGTAAATTTCAGCTTTTCCCATGTTTCTTTCTTCCCATACTCTGTGTTACCCATCTTGTCCGCGTGCAAACTAGGTGCGCGCTTTGGTGGTTCTGTAACTTCATTTTTGGAAATGTCAGCTTGAAGATCATAGGAGCTTCTCTTCTTCTCATCTCTTACTGGCACGCTTGGTACCACAAGATCGTCTAGCGATGGGAACCTCTCTTCAACGTTATCAAGCTGGTCCAACTCACTGAAACTCAAATCATCAGAATTATGTGACGGAGCTGGTGAGACTGCTATTACAGGTTCACTTCTCTCCACGGACTGCCCGGACTTGTTAGCTTCAATCGAGTTCTCCAGCTTTCTTCTATCGGAGACGCCAGTCAGTTGAGAAGTATGGGACTTGACCGAGTGACGCTTCGAAAGAGAAAGCGAATCTGAATTGTGTGTCAGGGTAACTTCATTTACGCTAAGCAGCGAGTCCCCATGCTCGGACAGGCTGTATATTTGATTTTCTTGTGAAGTTCTATGGTTGTGGTATTGTTCTTGGTTTCCTTGTTGTTGAGCCAATTTCTGTTGCTGTTGTTGTTGAAGGAGTTGTTGTTGTTGCTGCTGCTGTTGATAGTAGTATTGTTGTTGTTGTAGCATCTCATTCTGCTTGTGTCTTTGATACTCGTGCAATGCTTGGAAGTTGTAGGGGCCCACATTATAGAAATCGCTCACGCGAGTGGATTTGTTCAACAACTTGGTGATGATCATTATTACCTGAACAATGTTTGGTCTAAACAAGGGGTTCTCCTGTAACATGATAATCATCAAGTTTTTGAGATCCCCAGAAAACTGTGGAGCTTGAGGGAATTGAAATGAAGCATGCAAGATTGCTATGTCACCGTTTTTCTCGAACGGTGTCGTATAGTAGCACAATTTGTACAAGAAACACCCAAGCGCCCATGTGTCTGCTTTCTCATCAATAGGAAAACCTCTGTACAAGTCTATCATTTCCGGTGCTCTGTACTGTGGGGTAGTCTGATATAAGATGTCGTGGCTCAAAAGTTGAAACTCTCTTTGGTCCTTTGGTGGTGGAATAGGAGACGATGTAGATCCAAAATCACACAACTTAAAATTGTGTTTGGCATCAATTAAGACGTTTTCGATTTTGATATCTCTGTGGATAAGCTTCAACTTGTGCATCTCGTAAATGCCCCACGAGATATCATACATTATCTTCAAGATCTCCGGTTCTGTTAACATCGTCTTGATCTTGGCGTTCATGTAATCGAGTAATGACTTGTTTGGACACAATTCCATCAATACAAGAACCTGGTACTTTCCATTCTCCATCCTTTCCGCATGGGAATCATAGTACTTCACAATGTTCCTCCCTTTCCTCAATACTTTCATCACATCAACTTCTTTTCTCAATTGTGTCAATCCATTCTTGTCCGGTACGATCACCCTTTTCAAACAGGCAATCTCGGACTCATCCTCCAAGGGGTCAATTTTGACCTGGTAGATCTGTGAGAAGCCTCCCTCTGAAAGGTACTTCTCGATCGTTGCCGAATGGCTACCAACTACGAGCACCGCCCCCGGTTGAAGTTTTTCCATCTTTCACGACAATGCTTCAGCTTCTTCGGCCCTCAATTGCAGATTGTCGTACTTGTATGACTAAATCAGATCAATTATGATTTAAGACAAGCTCAATTCTCGGCTTGAATCGGTAACGGGCCTGATGTTAATTCTCTATACGTAACACTTTTTTGTACCTACAAGCTTTTTTTTTGCCTCTGAACCTTTGGGGTCACGTGTAATATTAAAGTTGGGTAGATTTACAGCCACCGATAGCTCCAGCATAATGATTCGCAAACTACCAATCATGGGAGAGAATCAAATTTAGGCTCAACGTTTCACTCAATAATTTCTATGAAGTGTTATAGTACAATTTTTTTTCGGCATATCCGAGTACTGGCATAGTTTATTAGTTCAAGTAACCGTTATAACTATTCCTGAGCATACCCATCTTGCAAGATCTTTTCCATCTCGTCGTAATTGAATGGAATGAAGACGATTTCCACACCTGCTTCATTTTTAGTCAAGGCACACATCTTGTGTTCCACGAATTCTCCAAGAACTGTTCTAAATGTGATTTCGTTAGAAGTAATGAACTCCTCAAGACAGTGGTTGTAAAAGTCTTTGAATTCCAATCCAAATTTTATCGTACCTTTTAGTCCATTTAAGACTCCCTTTGAGGTTGACGTTTCTTTCATGACAAGCAATTGCTTTTGCAACAATATTTTGTATAACTTTCTTGCATTTGAAGTCAATGAGCTCAACACGTATTTTGCACCCTTATTACCAATGAACTTCTTCGACTTACCCATGTTTTGCACATCCTTGAAAGAGAGCTCGACCTGGTAAGACTCGTATGTAGTGAGGTCATGCCATAAGAAATTGAAGTTTTTCAACTTGAACAGATCCCAAAGTAAAGGAGCATTGATGTTATCAGTTGAAGAAATCAACCATAGCTCGGGGAGTGATGAAAGCTGCGCAAATGCATTCTGAATCTTCTCATCTCTAAACGCGTCTCCGTCAATGTTATGAATGAGAAGTACCAATTGAGGGACCACAAATTCTGCTTTTTTCCTCTTGGATTCGACATAATTCATAATGAATGGAACTGACTCCGAAACATGTTTAGGGAACCGGATTTTGTTCGGTTTTTCTTCTGTATCTGAGTCCGATTCTTCGTAATCTTTAGTTTCATGGGCATAGCTCATAAAAGATTTCATTATATCCTGCAATACGCTCTTGAATTTAATGGCAGGGTTGTAGCCATTGACAACCATAATTGTAGGAATCTGCAGCTCCGGATAAACTTCGCTGTACCAGTTGACGAAGTAATTCTCAAGAAAATCATTCAAAAAGTCAAGCTTTGAGCCAATTCCGTAAAAATTCAAATTAAATCCTTGCGAAAGCTCAAAGCAAAATTGGTGCTGTAAGTACTTATGAGCTCTAATCAAGCAATCTTTCTCATCTTTTGAGATCTTGTTACCAACTGCGACATTATCTGCGAATTCCTCTTGTCCAAGTTGAGGTGCTAGCTGAGTCAAAGAATTGCTACTTGGTCTCGGTCTAGCACTGTGTTGTTCAAAATAACCTTCAGAACCCTCCAAAAAAAACGCCTTCTCATCGAGAAACCGGCCTCTTAAACTGTTTTCAAGATCCACACCATTGAAGTACTTCTCCAAATACTCTTTATCTATAATCTTTCCATTCTTGTCTAGTTTGGGAATTGGTAATGCTTCGAAGGTGGTGGGGACATCCTCACTTTCAACTTTTGTTTCCTTCACACCAGAAATAGTGGGGTACTTCTCGAAACGCAACGTATCGGAAGGTACGATGTTCAGTTCAACTGAAGCTTCTTTTTGTTTCACCTTCTTTTCGGGCAGAGGTAATGGTGATTTGTTCTCAGTGAAGAATTCTTCATCATCTTGATGGAAAATACTCTTAACTTTACCAACAACGTCCTCTGACTTACTTGGTCTTCCCACCCTTCTCTTTTCTGGGTTTGGACTTGACTCGTCATCGTTCTTCTTCCTTCTCTTGCTTGGAGATTTCTGTACAGGCGTACTTGCTCGCTTAGACTTCTTGGTTGGTGAAGCCTTGAAGTCGTCATCCTCAAGGTCCTCATCCTCAACCTCATCATTCGCTTCACTCAAATCGGATTCATTATCACTCTCCTGTTGGATTTCTTCTTTGTAGTCATCTGTTTCATCATGCTCTTCTTCACTGCTCAATTCTTGCATCTGTTTCACTATTCTCTTTCTACCTCTTCTTGATTTCGAGACTATGACGTCCGAAACGTCTTCTTCTAGCTCCACATCACTACCGTATACTTTTTCTGAATCTGTTTTCTTCAAAATTGACTTGGAAATGTAAACGTCCTGATCTCTTAAGTAGTCGTCACTTTGGGACTCGTTTAACAATCGTTGAAGAATTGTCGACTCCTTCGCGCGCTTTCTTGCGGAACGTTCAAGTTCGCTCTGAGATCTTCTTGTAGGCGATAAGAGTCCTGCTCTACCACTGGGAGTTTTTACTGGTGACAATGTCAACATGTTGTTCACAGGCTCACTTTTTATTATTCCTCGTTTCAGTGGGGATCTCAGTAACGTAGTATTGAAAGGAGATTGTGACTTTTTAGGAGATGCAAGTGTGTCTGTTGAGTTCTTAGGAGTTGGAGGTCGAGCGAGGTCTCCATCCTCGAAAGGTGTGGAATTTCTCACCGAATGCAGCATAAGATCGGTTGTTCTAGAGTTCGGTGAACTTGTAAATATTGCATTTATTTTAATCTGAGTGAAAATCTCATCGCGCGCACCACAAACTCTGGACTTCCACTATGTTGTCGTTCTGTCCAACATGCTCCAACATGCTACTTATTAGCTCTGGAGATGATGGCTGTAATCGATTCTACTGCCCAACGTGTCCTTATGAATTCAAAATTAACGGCTTTCAGATGTACGACAGAAAGAAGCTAGCACGTAAAGAAGTTGATGACGTCTTGGGAGGTGAAGGCTTCTGGGATAATGTTGACCAGACTGCAGCACAATGTCCAGTGGATTCGTGTGGATCTAACAAGGCCTATTTCTACCAGTTACAGATCAGATCTGCAGATGAGCCTATGACTACTTTCTACAAGTGTGTCAAATGTGGTGAAAAGTGGAGGGAAAATTAATGATGGGGCATTTTAGCATGCTGTTGCTAACTCCAGTCGATATCCCAGACCCGGGTTTGGAGCTGAGATGTGAGCGGCCGCTTATTGTACTATATAGATTCAATTTAGGGATTTCAATTCGAAAGAAAACCACGATGAAGGATCATCCTGTAGATCTGCATGAAATGCTTTGACCATCGCTGTGTCGACAGTTGAGTTGCCTATGACCAAATCGTGCGATTTAGAAGGACTTTCGAATTCTTCGAAAGAAATCTCTTGTGAGTTGAAGCTCGATGTGACGCTTCTGATTTGCAAGCGTTTTAGTTTTGGCCTGTTTCGCTCTTGAGAGCTGCTGTCGTTGTAATCCTCAAACTCACTATCACTTGTGTATCCACGGGATTGTTTCGTTGAATTTGTCAGGATCTCAAGCCGAAAATCAGCATATGCTCTTTGAAATCCTTTGATCTTTTCTTTGAAACCGGCCTCTGCCCTGCCAGCGATAACGTTCTGCAATTTCATATCTTTACATCTCGTCACTTGATCCAAATAGTTCTTCCCAAACTCAGATATTCCCATAAGCTCGAAGTTCTCTATGCGTGTGTACAGTCCACGCTTAGATAACGCTAATCTCCTGACGAAATCCAACTCTGAATTACAGTCCAGAAACTGCCACCGGTTTATTGTCACCACTGGGCGGTCCTTCACTATTGGTTTCCCGTAGTTTCTTTGCAGTTCAAGGTCGTATTTGAACTCAGTGCCTGAGCATAGATCCCCAAATATTCGGCACATTGTAAAGCCGTTCATCCAGGTCGATCGACTAACGCCGCATGATGGGTATACCTCTCGTGGTCGCAATAACGATACTAATCGTCTGGATTCTGAATATGAAGAGTGTCGCGAAAACAAGAACTTGACAGTTGTAGGTAACAATTCCTTTCCATTCCTAGGTAATAACCAAAGCTGACCACGTAATCTGTAGATTCTGTGGCCCAAACTGGTGGTTTCGACCAACTCCAACGATTCTCTTTCACTCTTGCTCAATGTCTCCACACCCAATGGAAACGATGTTCCAATCCAATCAACAATATTGAAGTTGATGCATTGTTTGATTGTTATCTGACACTTTGCAGAGGACTTCATCCCAATTACAAATTTTGGTATGCTTGAAGTTGCCTCTCGTCCCTTCACAATATTGCAAGCTAAATCGCAGTCACTTAGTTTATGTAGTCGTTCTGAAATTCTTTCAGTAGTCTTGACAGATCCTCCAAATGCGTTGGTGACATTAGCCCAACCCTCCTCGAAACCGCTCACTATATCCTGGAAACAGAACTCGATGTCCTTATCTTGCGTCATATACTCTCGAAGCAAGTCAATGAGAAGAAGAAACCCATGTGTGTTGGAGGGGATCTCGATGAAAGGTTCACCTCGGTAGGCAAAAGTAGTATCCAAGTAAATATTATCCAACTTTTTGACCCCAGAAATAAAGGGCGAAAGTATCGGATTTCGTCTTAAAGTCTCGTCTATCCACCATTCCTCAGCTCTCAAGTCTCCTGTGATGAGGACTGCTTTGGCCTCATTTTCAAGTAAAAACATGCATGATCCAGGACAGTGATAACTATTGATCAAGCTCAAACGAACTACAGATCCATTATAATTCACCTCGTGGCTATCAAATGTGAGTGGTTTGATGTATGGTACAATGTGTTTGTATTTCAGATCAAGCTTAACAAGCTTTGCAGTCGCGATACTGCAATAAATCTTGCTCAGAAACGCCTTCTTCTGTAAGCCTTCTAGGTGATCAGCATGACAGTGGGTAAGTAAGAAGAATTCAGCAGAATCTATGTTAAACTTATCGACCCCAATCCCAGGGAACTCATGTATTTTTCCACTAAAGCTTGTTCCAGACATAAAAGGTTGCAAATCTAACGCGTAAAAATTAAACTTTCGCGACTCTATTTTTCGCATCGAATTGTTCAAACCAATATTCCATGGTACTCTGCACGCTTATACTTTCTCGCAAGTTCTGGCCATTGAACAATAAACCTATCGGCTATTGGAAGAAGTAATAATCCAGAAAGACTGAGCAGATCCACTCTAGCAAGCGATTCCACGTAGATTATTTTAGTACTGCACATACCCAAAAACTTCATAACGAAGAGTATGTATGCTAGTGGTACGCTCGTACCTGGTCCATTCAATATCAAGATCCGTGGAAATGTTGGTAATCCTTTCAAATTGGTCCATATAGAAGCGAAAGATTGAAGTGTGTTTTTTATCGAGGTGGGGATTGAGTCTCCAACGTTTCTCGCTCTGTGAACAACGAAGTATTCAGGACTGTATTTGCTGTCTAAGTTCATCTCAAAAGTCTTTGCCTTCTCCAATGATGAGCTGTCGTTAGATGAAGTCACCCATGTTCTGGACAACAACTTGAGGTCAACATGGCTGAGTAGCCTGATCATTTCTCCAGTGTGGCCACCAGACCCTAATAAAATCATGATATTCGCACCCTCATTCTCTTTGGATAAGTTCAAGGAAGTGTTCTGCTTCTTGTTACTTGAAACTCCGGGGAGTATCAGCAAGAGGCGTATAATTGCGATAAAGCCTGGTAGTAAAAGGAGCGCTGTGACTACGCAAAGTGTGGTTTCCTCCATGTTTTGTTGTACTATTTTCAGAACTATTTATTTTTCTATAATTCGAACCCTTGTTCTAAAGACTTGTACTTGTTCGAGGCTTTCGGTTTCGCAACTTTACTTTTTTCAGTATGAGTGTTACGTTTCCGATTTGAACCCTTCAGAGCAGCATCCTTCTCAGCTAGTTGCTTCATGACTTTGTTGACCACCATATTGAGCTTTTGGTATCCATCATTTTTAGCCTCCAAAAGTAAGACCTTACTCCGGACAATTCTCATAGGCCACTTCTTATCTAAAAGAACCAATCCTGCCGTCTGTTTATTGTTGTTCATTCCATTCGCATTCACCGTTTCTATGCATTTGTCAGTGGATTCTTTCTTCGCAAATGTAACGAACCCACATTGTGCTTTATGTATAATGGCTGTAGCCAGAACAGTTCCAAATTGCCCAAACCAGTCGGATATTAAGTACTGCGGTGCATCATTGAATCCAAATACGAAAAATGAATTGGCCGTGGAGTCGCCTTCAAGGCTGGTTCCGAATGGGAGTTTTCCTAACAAGGATGACAAATCTGAACTGCTCGCCTGTTCCTCTTTATGTGGTTTCAGTTCTATCTGTGATGGATTCAACTTCTTCGCCAATTTCAGAAGTAATTCTTTCGCTTTCTCTTGCTGAATATCTTGAGACTCTTCGTCCTCCTTCTTGAATGCTCTTTCCTGCTTTTCTGCAGCGAGTGCCTTTAACTCCCGGTTCTTTGTAGTAGATGATCCAATCTTCAATGATCCTTCCAACCCGGCCATTCTCAATGCCGTGTCTCGTATATCCAAAGGAATATGGAAGTGAATGTCTAACATACACGACTGACAGCACATTTTCAGTCGAGCACATGTGAGGCAAATGATGGTCTTCTTTGCCTTATTGAGTTGTTTTGAGCTCCATCGGTAAACAGTAAAGGGTCGAGTACATAACTTGCATTCCAGCCCATTCTCATGCTTGAGCATCTTGAGATGCGAATCGTTGCCAAGGCATTGGTCGCATACTGAAAATTCGTCTGCTTCGGACATGTTCGATTATATTTTAGTTGATGATCATCTCAAACTTATCAATATATGGTCACGTGTTGACAGATGAGACAGGACTTACACGCTTCTCTTATCTACGATGTTCGTGGCGACTACAGTATCAGTTTCGTTGTCTTTTTATTGACTATTTAATGCTGTGAATGTTAGAATGGTGTTTGTAAGAAAGAATATCTTGTTCGAAAGTCAGGGTTAAAAAGCTCTGATTATTTTTGTTCTACACGGGTGTTCAGGTGAAGAAATTCGTAGTTTAATAATGTGATCATCAGCCAATCGAACAAGGCTATTGTTTCAAAAGAACATACCTGTTGCGTTGTGTTATGGTAGGTTGTTAAGAAAATTATCTTGGTGAAAAAAATGTTCGCTTTTATACTTTTCCTGATGAGTTACCCGCACATGGACAATTTGGGCAGCCCTGGAGTAAGGCTGCAAAATAATCTACTAGAAGTAAATTTCTACTAAAAGCTATGCAAATATATATTATATGACTACGAAGTGATACATGATCACTTCAAATCTAACAGTGATTCAAACCCGTAGGTTTGAAGTTCCTCGACAAACTTCCTTTCTGGAATAAGTGCTTGTGAGTGGTAAACGGTCTTCCCCACAGCGTTGAAAAGAGCACCTTCTCTTGACCAACCGATAATTGATTCTGGACCGAGAATCTTCAAGAGACTGACAACATTGTCAACACTTTCGATGACCTGTGTTTTCAATTTCTTCTCTTCCTCGGAAGTCAATTTAGTAGCCGTTATCATCGAACATACTTCCTTGGTATAAAGCACCTCATTCTTGTACAAATTTGGGCTTTCGATATCAAAAACACCTTCATTTCCGCTCTTTTGTGCTTCGATCAACGACTCGATCTGTTTCTTCGTCAACAAGTCCTCTTCGAACAATCTCACGACTTCATGGCTTGTTGAAGTCAGAGAAAGTGCCGAGAGTTTTGTAGCCGCAGCAAATGGATTCAAAGAAGCCTGATTAAAGAAAGGTTTCGAAAGCAGCTCTGAGGCCAAGTGACGGATATCCTCATCATCATCCCACAATAATCTTGAGAAAGAAACAGAACCAAGCGCATCTTTGTTCAAGTTGTCATTTTCAAGTGCAATTCCTATTGCTTTTGCAGCCGCGAACCTGTGCTCGTATGGTGCATCGTCTTCCAATAACTTCTGGATGGAAGCGATGTAAAGATCTTCGTTGGATTTCTCAATAAATGCAGCCAAGCATTGGAGTGCGTTCAAGCGAACGTTCTCGCTGGAACTCTCAGACAACTGAAGTAAAGTGGCCTTGTCAAATTTGATTTGCAATCCCTTTTCCAAAAGTATCGCAACCAAGCCCAACACACGAGCCTTTATATAGTCAAAGCAATGATCATTGAGTACAGCCTCGCTCAAAATCGAACTCAAGTTTGAAATTTCAGATGTACTCTCAACATTGGCCAACATGAATTCAATCGCTGAGTTTTGAACTTCAACATACGCGTTAGAGGCCAATGCAACTTTAACCAAGTCTGAAATATCGCCCTTATTTTTGACTCGTAACTCAAGAGCGAAGAGTAAAGCTTCAGAAAGCACATACTGTTTTTCATTTTGGGGTGGTTCTTGTGAAGTCAATTGCAGAGTCAAGTAAGATTCCACTTTCTTAGAGACCAACGCGAGCGATTCATAAGACTTGTTGATTGTTCTTCTTAAAGCGATTAAAGAGGCTTTCTTCAAATGAATTGAGTTGTAATGCTCAAATGTCCAAGCAAGTTTCTCTTGCAAGTTCACAACATCTTCCACTTCAACTTTATCAACAGTTCCGAGTGCCACAAGCAAAAAGCCATGAACTTTGTTCAAATCCTCCTCCTTCTTATCAAGACTTGATAACATCGTCACAAGCTCTCCTGCTGAGTGGAAAGATACAAAGACTCTAGCAACCATCTCTCTAACTTTCCAATGTCTGTGGTTTAGTAAGTCCTTCAATGAGTTTCTGAATTCCATCAATGTAGCAGAATTGCTCGACTTGGAGGCATCTAAGCGAGACAACAATATAATCACAGGGAATAAGTTTTGCTGTTGTCCATCGTTCAACTTCTCCAACATGGTGTTCTTCATCAAAGGGAACTTGTGGAAGAAAAGATCAAAAGAGTAAGATTTCTGACCACCAAAGATTCTTTGTTGAATTGCGTTAAAGAGCATCACTGCACAATTTCTAACAGACCAATTGATGGAATTGAATTCTCGAAGTGATAATGACAATGCTTCACCAGCATAATCAATACTGATCTGGTTTAAATCACTCTCAACAAAGAGTTGCTTCATGCAATTGAAAGCATGGACTTGAGGGATGTCATTCTGTTGATCTCCATTGTCTGAGTAAGGCATATCGGTTATCCTGAACAAGTTCTCGAAACAAACCTTGGGCAAGCTGTTGGATTTGTTATCGGTAGCTATCAATATACCCGATAAAAGATATGGCAATCCCCCTGATCTTCTTGAGATGAACTGAGTCTTGTTTTCCATCAAGGTAATGTTTTCTGACATCCACTTGCTTGGGTAATGTTGCAAATCTGGCGTAGCAAAGCAAATCCTGCAAATCTTGATAAACGTCGGGTAAATTGATGAGAACGCACCAGGATGTTTAACACAAGAAAGCTGTTTCATCACTAGGTCGCAACATTCTAAAAACGTAGTCTCATTTATAAGCTCAAAAGTATTCTTGGAAATAATCGAGAGGAGCATAGAGTTTGAGTCCTTCACAACCCTCCATGAGTAACTCAATTTTGGATCATTCACCTCATCATCTTCAAAAGTGTCGCTCGCCAAATAAGGCAGGACGATTTCCCAAAGCTTGAATTGCTTATCGATAGAAAGCATGCAAGTCTGCGATAACTTCGAAACGTTGGCCACGGAGAGATTGTCTAATATCAAACTTGCAGCCTTAAAAAAACCGTGGCAGTATACGTTAAGTCCGCACTCGATTTCATCAATAAGTTCCTTCAATAGACCCACAGCAAGATCATCTTTCTGTACTTTTTGGTAGAATTGACTCAAGAAACTCAAGAATATACTTCCACCTTCGCTCTTTCTCCCTCTCAAGCTGCGTAAAGTATCCTTAGCGGACTTCTTGAGAGTTTCCAAGGTTTCTTCACCTAAGTAGGACAAAATAGCCTGTGGGTCACTATCAAGTAGTATCTTCACGGAAATCTCTCTGATGTTTTCGTAGTTGTAAAAGGTATTCTGGATTAAGCGACGGATCAAGGTCTGTGAAATTGGGATCAATTGCAATGAGTTCAATGTTTCTATTAATTGCAACGATGTGACCATTTGTGAATATGTCGATGACGGAACCAAGTACGATACTAACGACTCGTTGAGCCAACTCAAAAAGATATCGTATGCAGCGACTTTGGAGGTCTCTCCCTTCTTTTTGAGACTGTTGTATGAACATACGAATCTCAACCGCAAAAATCCACTAAGGAGTGAAATGAACAGATTTCTGGTAACAACATCGGCATAATCGTTCATGTACAACTCGATGATCCTGTTCTCAATAATCAAGTTAAAAGTGGCAGAGCTAATTGGAAGGGCTTTACTCTTCTTTGGACTGCTTCCTCCAAGTAAAAATGATAATGCTTTGAGTCTAATGGTTGGGTTTGCATGCAATAATAATGACGAATCTATCTCTTCTTCAGCAATTGCTCCGATGTCCTTCTGTGCAAGCGAAATGCTCAAGATTATATCGTCTCTGACATCAGGACTTTCAAATGCCATCGATTGCACGTCTTTGTGCAAGCTTGAAGCAACTTCTGGGCACAACTTGAGGAGTCTTGGGACTATGTAAAAGAACATGTTGTTTCTCTTGCTGGTTTCGGTTAAAAGATCACTCGTGAACAAGTACGTTTGCCAGATCGCATACCATTGAGAGGTGCCAGAGATGTTCAGTTTCATCAAGATGGTGAAAAACACCTTGGATATCGAATTCGCAAGAGCATCAGAACCAATAAATGACATCCACTCCTTAATTGCATCTGAATACTTCTTCAACATGAAATCAGTGCTTTCGCAATACTTGAGCATTGCATCGAGAACTTGAAAGTAGTTTTTGGTCATGCTACATTGAACTTGTGCGTCAATCCACGAGATTACGTTAGAATTCTCGGGACGAAGCGTACGCTCTAACGCCAAGGTCTTTGTTAAGACAGAGTTCAAGGAACTAGTCACTTTGTGGTTGGCATGGTTCTGGTAGACTCGCACGAATTGAAGAATTTGATCAAAGGAAATGTCTTCAAAGTCCTTGCAAGATGAGGTTTTCTTTGTAAGCTGGTTTATTCTGTTTATGCAAATTGATAGCGTATCATTCAATAAGGTGATATACTGATCATCGGAGTTTCCATGTGATAGAATTTCCAACAATGAGGTGTGCAAGAATTCGAAATCTTTCTTGAGCAATTCACTCGTCACGTCATCGCTATCTTTGAGGTTAAGGAGCCTCTTGTTAGCTTCCAATACTAACTCCCCTTGGCTAAGCATATACTGAATCAAGATTGTACTCCAAATTTTTCACCTCGATGTCCCATCACGTGATTCCATCACGAGATTTCAGTAGACAGGAACGATTTCCAGGGCCTGCGAGATTATTTTCTTTTTCGAGAGCACAGCCTTCATTAATGTCCTCTTAGCAGACTGCCGAAATCCGAAGGGGTGCTAAAAAAATCCGGTTGAATCGTAACGACACTCCTTCGGGCAAAATCAGATTTGCCTACATATGGACGAAATTACGCACGAAACGTCACTTTTCTTCTTCGTTCCTAGGCTTATCCTCTAGATTTTTTTTTGTTCTCGGGTCGCTTTATTATCTTTTCGTATACCTCTTTAGCAACATCGAAGAAGTCCCACCAGACGAACCCGTCTACCTTAAGAACCTACAAGTTACGTTGTTGATATAATGAGTCCTGCAAAGAAGTTGTACCAGGTGTACTACTACCACTTTCCACACTACATGTTGACTCAAACCGAGAGTTTGATGTTGCATGTTTTCTTGCTTTCGTTTACCATGTTCGTGGGATACGGGATCTACTCCTACCTTCCTGAAAACTTCATGTTCTCGTTGTCCAGAGGTTACTACTACTTGTTTGGTAATGAAACTGCTTCGTACGAGCTCTAAGAGATGTCCTTTAGAGAAGTCGGCGTAGAGGGTTTCGGCATGAGGAAAGGCTACTGGAGGGTTAGTTCCTCGTATGCCATGTATATTAGCTCATAGAATGATTGTGTGGATACATAGTGCAATAAATGTGTCAAAGTTTACGGATGATCTACCTAGAATGCATTACTTTGCAGCATGGTCTGCTTTGTTCTGAACTCTCCTTGTTTTCTTATCCCTCTGCTGTCAGTGACCTCTGCTTCGCCTTTTTTGCCGTCGCAGAGAACCTTACATCGGTACCTTCTTTTTTTAATTCCGTTCTCCGGTTGTGATTACTGCAACGCGTGTTTACTACTTTTTCAGTCTCCACAAATGTATAAGTCGCGACCTAACGCGCCGTTCAAGCCACCCCGGTTCACGAACAAGGTTGATGTGAGTACCGGTAAGGGGCCTAGTTCACACCCTCCGTCACAAGACACCACAGTGCCAACACCACAATTAGAGTTTGCTCCAGATCAAGACATCGCCAAAAAAAGAAAGGTTGAGGGTCCTTCATCGCGACCAAAACTACTTCGCAGATCCCCACCGGCAGTCACTATATCAAATGACATCACTCCATCCAGTACATCCAAGTTTGCCGTTCAATGGAGAAAAAGGTCAACTAAAAAGAATAAAACTTGGGAAGGTGACGGTACTTTGATCTGCATTTGCAATGGTCCAGAAACATACACCTTGACCTTGAAAGATGCAGATGGCAAGTACAAGTCAAAAACCAAGCTTACGAACACGTCTTTGGAAAAGTTTAGGAGTGAGGTAATTTCAGTCGGACCCTTTGAGGTAGAAATTGATGAGGAAATGGGAGATGATGTAATTGCACCAGTCAAGAAATCAACTACACCTGTCTCCAATTCTATGGTGCCAAATACTCAATTCGTCAAGGTAGCTTCATCGAATCAAACAAAGCCGCAATCAGATACTCCAGGAAAGGCAGATTTGCCTTTCAAAGTTAGTCCTCGGTTATTCTCACATTTACGGCCGCATCAAGTCGAGGGAGTCAAGTTCATGCATGAATGTATATCAGGGTCTAGGGGTTACAAAGGCAATGGTTGCTTATTGGCAGACGAGATGGGGTTAGGGAAAACATTAATGACTATCACAGTTATCCTGGCGATTTTGGAACAATCTCTGAAGAAGAAGGTTCTCATTGTGTGTCCACTCACTTTAGTGAGTAATTGGAGAAGTGAATTCAAAAAGTGGCTAGGTCACAATAGCAAAGCGAGTATATTGACTTTGGCCACTGCAACTGGTGCGGTATCGGATACCCAAAACATAATCAATTTCGGTAAGTTGAACGTTTACAATATCTTGATTGTGAATTATGAGAAAATTGGCATCTTCCATGAGGAGCTCCAAAAGGTTGACTTCGAACTTATCGTTTGTGATGAAGGACATAGATTGAAAAGCAGCTCTAACAAAACATTGAATCATTTGGCAAGCCTTTCTATTTCGAAGAGGATATTACTCACGGGAACCCCAATTCAAAACGATCTCACAGAGTACTACAACATAATCAATTTCATCAACCCTGGCATTTTGGGCGATTTCAAAAGCTTTCAAAAGACTTACATTGGTCCGATTTTAAGATCTCGTGATGTGAACTGTTTCGATCTGAGCGTTAAGAAGCACGGTGGGGAAATGTCTCGAGCTTTGATACAATTAACAAAACAGTTTATATTGAGACGAACACAATCGTCTATTCCCAACTATCTTACTTCCAAAACTGATGTGGTTCTTTTCGCACGTCCTACTAAATTGCAATTGCAGCTATTCGAGGAAATCTCAAACTTGAGGGCAATTCGTGACCTCATAGCCGCTCCATCTGATACAAACCATGTTTTCAGGTTGATGAATTTACTTCGCAAACTTTGCAATTCACCCACATTGTTGAAGTCTGACGATTATTACCAGCAACTCTTGAACGAGGGACTACAACCTAGGAATTTGAATTCATCTTCTGGAAAGATAAACAGTTTAGTTCCGTTGTTGTTAGAGTTTGGTGCTTTGAAAGAGAAGGCTGTAATCGTTTCAAATTTCACCAAGAGTTTGGATTTACTTGAGCTGATATTACAGAGGTTGAACTTACGTTTCTCCAGGTTGGATGGCTCTACTCCCAACCAGTTGAGACAGAAGATAGTTAACGACTTCAATCTGTCCGCGTACGATGAGAAACCTGTGTTCTTGTTGTCTTCAAAATCAGGAGGAATGGGTATAAATCTTATTGGAGCGTCTCGGCTCGTTTTGTTTGATAACGATTGGAACCCTGCAACAGATTTGCAGTCAATGGCTCGGATTCACAGAGAAGGTCAATCACGCGATTGTTTCATCTACAGAATATTGACAACAGGTTGGATTGATGAAAAGATCTTTCAAAGACAACTTACAAAGAGTAACTTGAGTAAGAAATTCTTAGATAATGACGCTGATTCGGCTACTAATCATTTCGATGACAACGACTTGAAAAGCATATTTCAAGTGGATTTGAAAACCAACTCAAACACTCATGACTTGCTACGGTGTACATGTGCACAGGACGGCTCGATCCAGGAATACGAAGACGACGATACGGATACTGATGAAATGGAGGACCGAGTGGTGGTCTCAGCATCAGACCTTATGGCGAAAATGGATAATGCTGAAAACAAACTGGTGATATCCGGAATAAAAGCCCTTCGAAATTATAGACATATCTTACCAAAGAAGGGCTCTAAAAACTTGGGCGATTCGTTAAACGACTCAGTGGTCAAAAGCATTCTTAATAACGACAATTGCCCATTTAGCTATATAATGACCTACGAAAACAAAGGCTATTAGTCTTTCGTCTATAATATATTAAGTCGACTTGAATCTTGCCTCTGCGGCACGAGCTCTTTGCTCCCTCATCAATCTCATCTTTTGTTGATCAGATAACCCTGTGAAATCATCGACCTTGTTGGAAGATCCACCGACAACTAAACCATTCGAAGAAAACTTGGGCTTCCGAACAACTTTCTCTATTTTCTTGTCCATCTCCTCCTTAATTAAACTCTGCTTCTCGAGCTTCTCCCTTTCCTTTTCTTTCTCATCGATCGCATCAAACTCCTCCTTTGACTTTGGTGGCCCAACCTTACTCTTCGTCCAATCACAGAAACTCTCCCCTAACTTGAAGCGTGCAATCTGGAAAGCCCGCTTTGTCTGTACATCTGAAGTGACCTCGTAAGGACATTTTCCCAATTGGTTTTCAATAGTTGGATCTGCTTTCGCATTGTTCATCAACACAAAAATCATATGACTTAACCCATTATTTCCTGCAAAGTGAAGCAACGTTGGGGTATTTCCGTACTTCAATTCAGGAGACAATCTGAATGTATTGGGGTCGATGTTATTCGACTTCAAGAAGGCCAAAAACCTAGGGGCTTTTTGTTTCTTGAGTAGCGATATGAGTTCAATTGAATCCTTGTCGTTCTGTGTTATCACAGTCTCCGGTTCTTTATCAGCTTTAGGGGTGCTTGCTCTCTCAGTCAACTTCTTTTTGGCCTTCTCATTTACCTTCGGTATGCCTAGCACTTGCAAATAAGATAATTCTACCCAAGCTCTTTTCAATTCAGACGCTGTAGCCCTCTTGGTTGTGAAGGGGAAACTTCTGATTCTGTGGTCATTATTTGCCAATGGTGCTCCCTCGTATCCCACCAAGATTTTTCTATTGGTTGCACCATTTGCTCTTATGAATACTGTGGAGCACTCGTTCAAATGAGACCTCCACTGATCTAAAAGTTCCCTCACCTCCTTGACTAATGCCTGTTCGTTGTATCTACGAATACTCGAACCTGCAGAGTTCGCCTTTCCTCTAGCATTATCGCTTGCACTTTGTGATCCACCCTGCTTCCTTCTTGTGGTGTATCTGTGGAATGTCTTAGAAGCAAGCACATCCACTGATTGCTCCAAAAGAGACCCCTTCGTATTTGCTGCATTCCCCTTCGTACTCTTTGGTTTATGCGAAATAATTGCGGCTGCAAAATGACCACCTCCGATCATGAACAACGCCGACTTTCCATTCTTCAACTTGTTCATCTCCTTCAATTTGGTTAATGGGTTTTCAGACAACTCTTTCTCGGTGAACAATGATTTGTACACACCAAATGCCTTGTCTTCTGGCAACTTCAGCGATTTAAGTAATATGAATGGCGACTTCGTATTGAGAAAACTCACCGTTCCCTCATCTTCTTCCGTTTCATCTTTCGCCTGTATGGATATGTTATTCATCAATGCTTTTAATCTCAAGTCCGTCTGGTCATCTTCTTCGTCTTGTTCTTCTTCAGTATCACTTCCCGAAAGACTCTCAATGGATTGTTTCTCGAGCAATTCTTCGAACTCTTCCTCGGTCAATTCGGGAAGGTTGTTAAGTGCTCTTTTCAAGTTGTAACGGTGCAAATCAGACTTGAAGTAGTCATTGTCTTTGTGGATAGCAACCTTTTCGACCTTCGATTCAGTTTCCTCTGCGGGCTGCACAATTTCCAGAGTCAATGAGCTGAAGTACATCAACTCCAACGAGTTGCTGACCGAATTCTCGAGGTCATAGACGTACAAGCTGGAACTTTCTGGTTGTGACATTGACTAAAGAGTGGTGAAAAAGTGATTCTATCAGCTTGATTTGCCTCCGAAATTTCAGAATTAAAAAATCTTTGTGGAGATTACTCAATTAAATAGACAAGATGTAGTTTTGCCACCTACTGAAAATCAGGTTCTTATGGAGCTCTAATTAAAATCTTTTTAAGGATAACTATTTACTGCTTGCCGAATCTGTGGCACTCTTCCAAAAAGTGCAAAATCTTTTCAGGCTTCATGAATGGGTGGGTACCATGTCCAAAGTTAACAATGTAGTTTTGCTTTCCACCGCCGAATCCCTTGATCATCTGCTCAACCTTCTGAGAGATGACTTCATCAGAACCGTACATGATACCAGGGTCCAAGTTACCCTGTAAGGTAATTCTTCTGCCATTGACGACCTTCACTGCGTCCTCTGGCTTGTACAACCAGTCCAAAGAAACAGTGTCGTATCCAGAGTCACACAAGTCGTCCAAAGCGTACCAAGCACCCTTGGCAAAGACAGTCAATGGGATCTTCTCCTCGACACCCAATTCCTTCAATCTTGGTGGCAACTTAGCTGCAATTTGTCTCAAGTAAGGCAAGCAGAACTCGTTGAACTCGTTAGGACCCAACTCTCCTGCCCAAGACTCAAAGACTTGCAACATTTGAGCACCAGCAACGACTTGCTGGGCGAGGAACTCGATACAAGCATCAGTAATTGCTTGCAATAACTCGTGAGCCTCCTTAGTGTAGTTGTAGATCCATTCCTTAGCGAATCTGAACATCTTAGAACCCTGGCCCTCAGTGATGTACACCAAAAGTGTCCATGGTGCACCGACAAAACCCAAAAGTGGAACTCTTCCGTTCAACTTGGTTCTTGTCAAAGTGATAGCCTTGAAAGCCCAGTCCAAGCTCTTCAAGATGTCAGGCTTCATGATGACTCTAGACATCTCCAGAGGGCTTCTCAATGGCGAAACGAAAACAGGACCCTTACCGTCGACCATTTCGATCTCAAATCCCATGGCTTGTGGAATAACGAGAATATCAGAGAAAATGATAGCAGCGTCGATCAAACCATCGTAACGGTCAACTGGCTGAATGGTGATTTCAGAGGCAATCTCAGCGTCTCTGCAAGTTTCAAAGAAGTCTCTTCCGTCCTTGACCTTGTGGTACTCTGGAAGGTATCTCCCAGCTTGTCTCTGTCTTGTTAGTCAATGTAATCTTGTGTTTCAAATAGCTGTACGCACCATGATCCAGATTGGAGGTCTCTCGACCTTTTCACCCTTCGCAGCCCTAAGAATCAAGTCGTTTTTTAATGGTGCAAACGTCGGCATTTTGAAGAACCCCAGTTAATTCGAAAAATCCTTTTCCGCTGTAGAGGGGCTGTTTAAGCGGAAAAAAAAAAATAGCAATTCAGCCTTTCAAAGTTCAGTTCACTCGTTTATATCCCCCGCAATGATTGTGGACTTTTTGAGAGGTACTTTTAGGTATCGGAAGACTTCATTGACCCTCTTTGTCTTATTGACGGCCATTGTCACAGTCTTTCTTTCCTCATATGAAAACAATTTGGAGTACACTGTGGACTTACCGAGCACCAAGGGAGAGAAAGACCTCTTGAGCTCATCGTGGATTGACCTTCAGCAAATTGCTAAGAAGGAGCATACTTACGGTTCTACCGGAAATGACTTCGTTCACAATTACCTTCAGGAAAGAATTGCAGAGTATGCCGCAAAGAAGCCGTACATTGAGTACGATACTGACTCCGACAACAAGTTATTGTATCACTCTCAATTCTCAAACCCAAAGCATCTTGTTTACTACGAGAGTAATAACTTGGTTGTTAGGGTCAATGGTACTAACAACAAACTCCCAGCTTTGCTTCTCAGCGCTCATTATGACTCGGTGCCAACTAGTACTGGCGTTACTGATGATGGTATGGGAATTGCGTCCATGTTGGGAGTTCTCAAGCTGCTTTCTAGCGCCAAACAACCAGAGAGAACCATCATCTTCAACTTCAACAACGATGAGGAATTTGGATTGAACGGAGCCAATGCCTTTTTGAACCACCCTTGGCACAAGGATGTCAAGTACTTCTTGAACTTGGAAGGTACTGGCGCGGGAGGAAAGGCAATCCTTTTCAGAGGTACTGATTATGGAATTGTCAAACACTTTAAGGGTGTTAGATATCCATTTGCCTCCTCCCTCTTCCAGATGGGTTTCCACAACGGGTTAATTCACAGTGAAACTGACTATGTTGTTTACAGAGACAGAGGTAATTTGAGAGGATTAGATGTGGCGTTCTACAAACCTAGAGATATTTACCACACTGCTGGTGACAACATCAAAAACGTAAACCAGAGGTCTTTGTGGCACATGTTATCTATCGCTCTCGACTTTGTTCAAAACGTCAGTAACAAAATCGACTTGGACGACAGTGACGAAGCAACCTCTGATTCGGACTATGCAGTCTTCACAAGTTTCCTTAACTACTTCTTTGCTTTCCCAACCTCAAAGATAGTTCAAGTCAACATTGCCTTGCTTGTTTTGGTGCCTTTGCTTTCCATTCCCTTGTTACTTATCGTTGTGCAATACAGGAAGAACTGGACCTGGAGCTTTGTCAACTTTGTCAAGTTCCCATTGTCTTTAGTCTTGTCTGCTTTTGTTTTGAGTTTTGTGACAGACTACATTGCGTCAGTCAATGAGTTTGTGGTTAACTCCTCAATCATGGTAGTGTTCTTCACTTTAGCAGTTACTTTTGCCTTGATAAACCTTGTCGTTTTGAACGGAATTAACCTTGTGTTCTCGAGGTACGGTAAGATCGTCAATCACGATGAAAAGCTTGTTACTTTGATTGAGATCTCGTTCATCAACTGGGTTGCCTTGATCTTTTCAACTTACAAGTTAGCTAACAACAAGCTTGGAGACGACCACACTGGTGAATTCTTCTTGCTGTTGCTTTTCCTTGTTCAAGCAGTTGGTGTATTCCTTGGATTACTTGGATGGACATTCACAAAGTCCAACGTTCCGGCCACAGGCGAAGAAGCACAGCCTTTGTTGGATGGTGAACACACCACATATGGTACTGAAGAAGAGTCTCCAGATGAAGCGTCTTCTTCTTCGTTGTCCCTTGCAAGCGAAACTATTGAACCAGTTAAGTACTTGAGCTACGATTGGTTGCCACAGTTTTTGGTTACTGTGCCATTATCTTCGCTTATCATCTATAAAGCTGGATCCTTGATCATGGATGGTCTTAACAAAACTGCTCAGGAGTCTTTTAACGGAGAGGTTTTGTTATACAAGTTCATTCAGATCTTTGCAATCACTTGGGTCATCCCATTCCTTCCGTTCATTTACAAGTTCAACAGAGTCATCTTCGGCGCTCTCTTGGTGGTTTCCTTGGCTGGATTTATTTCATTGAGCACAGCGCCCGCTTTCGATCAGCTGAATCCTTTGAAGGTTCGCTTCTACCAAAGCATTGATTTAACTGCATCTTCTATTGGTTCGTACGTTCATGTGCGTGCTAGAGAACATACTCCTATTGTGGATGTGTTATCCGACCTTCCTTCTTTCAAAGAATCGAAATCTGAATTGATTGTCACCCCGCTTGGCGATGGTGTTGAAGAGTACTCCTTCAAGTCTGACTTGACTCCTGTCTTGGCACCTCACATCAAGTCCCCTTCGGACTACATTGATGTAAACATCCTCAAGAATTCTTCATCGAACAATGGTTACCCATTCGGTTTGTTAACAGGAGAAATTAAAATCAAGACCCCAAAAAACAGGTTGTGCAACCTCAGCTTCAACACTAGCGACGCTACCTCGGAATTTGTCAACAGTAACGTGAAAGACACACCAGTTAAAACAGTCATCATTTATGCTCCAGCTAAAAACACTACCGCGATGGAGTACGACATACACGCAAGCGCTATTCCAGAAGGTTTCTCGATTGATAAGAACGGGAACTACATTTACAAATACTTGGATGGTATTGAAGACCTTCAGCTCAAGAAGTTGAGCTGGGATGCTGACTACCACATTGGTTTCCAATGGGTTCCAAGCATTGTTGATGCAGATTCTGTTGATATTGAAAAAGTCACTTTACATAAATTGGGAGTTAAAGTCCAGTGTCTTTGGGCTGACTTGACTCCTTTTGCAGACAAAAAGAAAGCCCAATCGCCAATCCCAGCATACGATGAGCTTTTGCACTACTCTCCTAATTACATCAGCTGGGCAAACACACTTTCTGGTTTAGTCTCCGTCACCCAGTATGTGGAAATTTAATTTGAATAATTGTTTAATATACACCTTTAATTGAAATCTTGTTCTGTATAAAAAAGAAAAAATGCGATTTCTGTGGATCGAACACAGGACCTTCAGATTAACTGTGACTGAATCTCTTCAGTCTGACGCTCTCCCAACTGAGCTAAAACCGCATCGAACCCACGCCGGGAGTCGAACCCGGAATCTTTTGATTAGAAGTCAAACGCGTTAACCATTACGCTACGCAGGCATCTTCGAGACTTAAATTTATTCCTTGCAGTGACAACAGCTCCTGTAACTGCCTTATTATACCCCCAGGTTTTATAATAGTCGTAATTCAAAGATGAAACCTAGTCAGTTTGAGTCATACGGAGCTTTCAAAAAGTATTCTGTTCCTTGAGGAGGACTTGGAAAAAGTTAATAGTTCTTACTTTATCAGCTATAAGTGCCTTGAATTTTAGTCAATTTTCAACAATAATTCTCCGAAAGAGTTGACTTTCGCAATTAATAGTATTATCACTATGGCAGGTTGATTCCATAGTTCTCCGATAAGCTTTCCTTTATTACCCAAAGACTTTTTGTTGAATGAGGTGGCTCCCCTTTTCGTGAAATGTCCATATTTCGGTTCAAAGATGCTCTCGCTGGGTAAAACGGCATAGAGAACGACTTTTACTAGCAGGTATTGTATCAGAAATTTCTTCACAAATCAACACATCGTGGTTTAGTGGTGTAGCGGCTATCACGTTTCGTTCACAAGTATACTTGAGATCCGAAAAGGCCCCGAGTTCGATCCTCGGCTAGATCATTTTTTAAAAGTTAACAAACAGTTTTTTTTGGGTAGGAAACCGTCTAGTTTCATTTTATTCGATACTAAAGGATTCAAGGATTACCAGCATGAGACTTTGAATGACGAGTTCCACCTGAAATTTAGGATACAATTTAGTAATCCGTCACAGTTTATATCCCAAAGTCCCTAAAACTATCGATTATTGGTTTAGTGGTGTAGCGGCTATCACGTTTCGTTCACAAGTACACTTGAGATCCGAAAAGGCCCCGAGTTCGATCCTCGGCTAGATCATTTTTTTAATTTTTTCGAGTAGACGGATAGGACGGCACCCAAATTTCAGGACAACTGTGGTTCCAATGAGAAACTACATGTTATTCATCAATAAACGTCATCACATTTGAAATCTAAGTACACAAGAATTGAACTATAACTTTGAACCAGTCACAAAAGTTGTACCCTGGGTAATGGAAGACTTCAAGCCCTTCAATGCTGTAGTAACCAATTGCTTTTCCTCTGAGGTAACCTTCAAAGAGTCGAATGGGTTAACGAAGGACTTGATTTCACCCTTTTCTAAGATCACAGGAACAGAGAAGAAGTCTGCACCGTCCAAGTACTTAGACGACAACTCCTTACCCTGTGGAACACCTGGCAAGTAAATGTAAGAGGAGTCTGGAACTGCGGCAGTGGAGTTTTTGCCGGCAAGAGAGTCCAACACATTCTCAGCGAATCTGTATCCAGCGTAAGCCATGGACAACGTGGCAGAGCCAGCTCCGTTCTTTGCCTTGACAACTTCGTCACCTCCGAATTGGACTCTGTTAACAAATTTTTCGTAGTCAGCCTTGCTGATCTTGGAGACCTTGCTGGCGATCGACGAGTCAAAGTTGATCAATGGCACAATAGTGTCACCAGAGTGACCACCAATGACAGATAACTTGCCCTTCAAAGTCGATGGGTTAGCACCGATCAATTCACCCAAGAAAGTCTCAGCTCTAACCGAGTCCAACGTGGTTACTCCGAACAATTTGCGGGGGTTGAAGACACCCAACTTCTTCAAGACTTCGGCAGCAATAGGAACTGTGGCGTTCACAGGGTTAGAGATAATCAAGATAGCAGCATCAGGAGCAGTCTTACCAATGTTGGCAACCAAGTCTCTGATAATGGAGGCGTTGATGTTGAACAAATCAGCTCTGGTCATACCTGGCTTTCTTGGAACACCAGCTGGAATGACAACCAAACTGGTACCCTTGAGCGCATCAGTGATCGCGGTCTTGTCCTCCTTGTTAGCTGGCTGGTGACCCGTCACAGCTGCTGGAGTGTTAATGTGCGACAAGTCTGCTGCCACACCCTTAGCGTTCACGATATCGAACAAGGCCAACTCAGTAACATTTGGGTTCAACTTCAATAACAAGGATAATGGCTGGCCGATTCCACCAGCGGCACCGCAAACAGTAACTTTCACCATTGTAGATCTATAACTTTAACAATTGATTATTATGATTGAACGATCTTTGGTTGTCAAAGAGTATGTTCAATTTATATACTAAGTGTAATCACATGTAGACTCCCGAGGATAGGTGGGGGGAAGAGCGGAGAGACAAAGATTCCCGCTTTCGGAAACTTGGTCACATGATCCAGTGTAATAGCTGACATAAGCCGTTACTCTATCAAGATTACAAAGAGATTACGGAATACAGCACCTGACTACACACGCGACTATCCTTTCAAGGTTAATTCTCCGTCATTTTTCGAACGAGTTTATCAGGTATGAAGTGGCAAAATCTCGCAACGCTTGGCTTGTTTTCTACCGGACTTGCACTCGACTGCTCTGCAAATGAGTTGAAGGAGTTCAATTTCGAAAGCATTCGTGGTGTCTACTCGAGCGGCGCCATGATCGATACGCCCCCTACGACAACCAACTCAACTTGGTATTTTGGAATTTGTGAGCCAATAAACCAAGACGTGGACTTGTGTCCGAAGGACTCCGAGGTATGTGCTGTGACGACAATAATCGCGGACCTGAAGGATAAGGGCAAAAACGTGGTTTCGGAAAGTTTCAGCTTCGGTCCAAAGTCCAAGACGACATATACTGTTTCCACAGAGAAGGACAAAGAGAGTGTTACTGTTAAGTACGGCCCTGTTCAGTGGGGAGATGCTTTGGTCAGTGCTCAGCTTCTCTTCTTGTGCTCTGATGATGAGGAGCCTGTTATCCTGAGATCTGGTGACCACGACTTGGAGTTCACTGTGAAAACTAAGGCTGCTTGTGTCACTAGCAAGAAAGATAAACAGAAGCAGAACAAAGGTGGCCACACTGATGACGGAGAGTCGTGGGGATGGTTCACCTGGATTTTCATCTTCTTAGTCTTGTTCCTCAGTTTCTATATCATTGGTGGAGCATGGTATCAGTACAACAAGGGTATTTCAATTGATTTCCAAACCGCTTTGATCGAGGTGGTCCAAAACTTTGTGGAATTGTTGAAGGGTCTCCCAGCTTTTGTGAAGGAAATTGTGGAGAAAGTGACTGGAAGTGGTAACAGAGGAGAGTACAGTGCTGTTTGAGCTTTGACACCTTCGATGGAATGGATGTAGAGACCACAGCAAACTGCTTGAAGTTAAGTCCACATAATGCTTACTTTTTATCAAACTTCAGTCTCAGATAGTGAAGTCAAACTATTCATAAAGTCGTTGCTTATGTATATTAATTATATTTATCGTGAGGTGTAAGTAGGCTTGAATTGACTTCTGATGCGGTCCTGAAATGCCGGAGTCATTAATCGTAGCACGTGACCTCACGAAATTTTTAAGGTCGGCGATCTAGTTGCAGCCTTGATTTATCTGATTTCAAATCGTTACAATTACTCAAAGTCCACTAACGTGAGTTGCCAACTTGGAGGGAAAGCAGTCACTGGAATTCAAATTGAGTATATCCTACAACTATGTCAACTGTCAAAGAGAAGATCGCATCTTTGAAGCCAAACCAAAAGTTCATCTCATTTGAATTCTTTCCTCCCAAGACCGATGTTGGTTTTAGAAACTTGCTTGCGCGGTTGAACCGTATGCTGGCCTTAAACCCCTTGTTTATTTCGGTGACCTGGGGAGCTGGAGGATCTACCAGTGCAAAATCTCTTGATTTGGCTGCTACCTGCCAGAACGAATTAGGATTAACTACTGTATTGCACTTGACTTGTACCAACACTAACAAGGAAGTCATTGACGATGCACTTGAACAAGCTAAGAAGAATGGAATTAGAAACATCCTTGCCTTGAGAGGTGACCCTCCTAGGACTCAGGAATACTGGACTCCAAACTGCGACTTCAACAGTGCTGTTGACTTGATCAAATATATTAAGGAAAAGCACGGTGATTATTTCTGCATTGGTGTTGCTGGGTACCCTGAGGGCCATGTTGATGGTGCAGGAATTGCAGGACAAGATCCGAAGAAGGATATCCCTTATTTGGTGGAAAAAGTTCAAGCTGGAGCAGATTTCATCATCACTCAATTGTTCTACGATGTTGACAAGTTCATAGACTATGAGAAACTTGTTCGTTCTGAACCAGAGTTAGCTGACGTCATCATTATTCCTGGTCTTATGCCAGTTACTACTTATCACGTTTTTACCAGAGCCACGAAGTTGTCTCATGCCTCCATTCCTCAAAAGATCCAGGATAGATTCACCCCTAACATCGGCAACGATGATGAGGTTAAAAGAATCGGTTTTGAAGTCTTGAGCAACATCATCGAGAGAATTGACGCTGAAAAAGAAAGCAAAGTTCAGGGTTATCACTTTTACTCGTTGAACTTGGAGAAAGCTGTGGCATCGCTTGTTCTCAACTCGAAAGTCTTGGGTTCAGTGGTGGAGTCACCAACTGACTCTGTTGACCATGAAGAAGCTGTGGTCTCGGATGACGAAGAGTCAATTGCGGAAAAATCTGTCAAACTGACAAGACAGTCATCGTTTGTCAATGAAAACGAATTGGCTGATCTGATATCATCTGCACAGAGAACATTAGTTGGTAAGGCTTTGCTTAGTGACAAAAGAGTTTTGCTCGACATTAGTACCGGAAAAGGTGCTCTTGGAAAGGATGCAACATGGGATGACTTTCCAAACGGTAGATTTGGTGACTCCAACTCTCCTGCTTATGGTGAGATGGACGGATATGGAAGTTTGCAGATCAACACTGAGGAAGATATAAAACGTAACTGGGGTAATCCAGAGACCACGAAAGATATCACCAAAGTCTTCCTCAATTACTTGTCTGGATTGATAGACAAATTGCCTTGGATGAATGGCGAGTTGTCTCCAGAAACCGGCTTGATTCAAGAACAGTTGTCTGATTTGAACAGAAAAGGGTGGTTTTCATTGGCTTCTCAACCAGCTGTGAACAGCTATCCATCTTCTGACAAAATTGTTGGCTGGGGCCCAGCAAATGGAATTGTCTTCCAGAAGGCTTTCGTAGAGCTTTTCATCCCAAGAGACGAATGGAAGAACAACTTGTTGCCACGTTTGAAGCCTCATCTCGACAGCAAAATCATCACCTACTACGCTGGTGACTCTACTGGCAAAATTGAATCGAACTTGCCATTGCATAGTAGCAAAAATGCTATCACTTGGGGAGTGTTCCCTCTGAAGGAGGTCTTGCAACCAACCAGTATAGACTATGAATCGTTCAAAGCATGGAATGAGGAAGCTTTTGCATTATGGTTGGAGTGGGCAAGATGCTACAAAACGTCTAGCAAGTCGTACGAATTACTCAACAAAGTGCGCTCTGACTACGTTTTGGTTAGCTTTGTCCATCATGATTTCATGGATGAGTTTGGTTTATGGGATGCTTTGCTTGGCGAATAGCTAGTGATTGGGTCAAAGAAATTTAAACTTTGAAGGTATCAAAGTGTGATGCTTCATGTTTTAGATTGACCCACATGCTAACCTGGGATCTTTTTGAGTTCATCCAGTAAAATCTCTATATACTTTGGGACTATGCCAGTGTTCAAGGTCTCAAAAAGTGCTGTATCAGCCGAGTCTATTCCTAAGTAGTCGCAATCTTTGCGAGTGAGCATCAACACACCATTCAATATACGAGCACCCTTTCTGACTAGTAAACGCCCTCCTAATTGTATATTGAGTGGAGTTCCAGTATTCGTATTTTCTCGGAGAAATTGCAATGGGCTCAACTCGTAAGCATATGAATAGTTGTTGCTGTAATCTCGAAGAAGAAGCTTGTATGTAGACTTATCGGGTGTGTAACTGTTGTTATGCAATGATGCATCGTCATCAACGTTGACTTCTCGCACCACCTTGGACTTGTTGAGTCTATCCACTGATACACTGTTAGGGTTGTCGTACTCTCGCCAGTCATCTAGTTGGTTGAGCTTGGACTTGGAGATATTAGATATATGCATAATGTGAAACAATACTGCTTGTTTCAACGTAGCTGATGCGATATCAGAGGGAATGAAAACCGCTCGTTGTGCTGCTTGTAGTTGGCTCATGAGAACTATTTGATCTGCGGAGTATGAAATTGAATTTCACGCGTACTAAATTCCACACGCATCTTATCGAAAAGACTATGCCAAACGATGTCTTTGTTCGTTGACGGAGAGGAAAACCAAGAACAACCGGTCAATGAAGTACAGGATGAATCATTGCAAGTTGTATCAGATCAATTAGTACTGGCGGTGCGACAAGACCTGGATAGCAATGATGATTCCACAGATCCTACCATTCCTGTTAAACTCATCGAATCAGAGATAACTCCCATATTTCCTGAAAGAACAGTGAACTGTACGCTTCCGCTCAAATACCAAAGAGAAATTGCCGAAGATTTATTAACCAAGGACGGTTTGCTCATTCTTGGAAGGGGACTTGGATGGGACGTGATCAGCGCAAACCTCCTCCATGCATTGATGTCCCCTGTGGTGACCTTACAAGGTCCAAATAGCCAAAGTGTATCTAAGAGAAGTCTTATAATCTTGCTCAATGGAAGATCGGATGAGGTTCATCGAATAAAGGAGGAGTTTTTAGGATTACATTGGCTTGATAACGATTTTGATTCAGAACCTGAATTCGTTGAGATTACAATTCACTCCCATAGTACTATTGCGAAAAGGCAGGAAACTTACAAGAAAGGAGGTATTATTTCGGTTTCGTCTCGAATGTTGGTAGTGGACTTGTTCTCTGGAGCTTTATCTGCTTCAGATATCACTGGGCTTTTCATTCTCCACGCAGATAGGGTGAGAGAAACCTCAAATGAAGCATCCATTATAAATTTATTCAGAGATGGAAACGATTGGGGTTTCATAAAGGCAGTTTCTGATGAACCTGAGTCAATTACCGGGTTTTCGCCTTTGGCAACTACTTTGAGGACCTTGAGATTGAGAAATGTGTTTTTATGGCCTCGTTTTCACGTATCGGTGTCGCAATCGTTGAGTTTCCGTGGAAAGACTCAGAGACAGAAGGAGGAGCTTCAAATGAGAAGAAACGTCACTGAAATCAACGTACAAATGACCACGAAAATGAAGAAGATCCAATCAGCAATACTTGAGTGTACGCGGGCATGTTTGCTAGAGCTCAAAAGACATAACCCAGAATTATCAACTGACTACTGGGACATGGTAAATGCTCATGATCCAAAATTTGTGGATAGAATCCACCTGTCGCTCAGACCTCACTGGCACAGATTGACATACACATCTAAACAATTGGTCTACGATCTCAGAACATTGACAGATTTGTTAAAAGATCTCGTCAGTCTAGATTCTTTGAGTTTTTACCAGGAAGTACAAGGAATCCTTGACATGAATTTGAAGCATGCCAAATCTTCGAATGGTGCAAACACAGTTTCAATGAGTCCTTGGTTGAACTTGGATGAGTCAAGTACCATTATCTCATTGGCAAGAGAAAGAGCTTTAGGAAAGGTCAGCATTGAGCAAAAACGAATAGTCATAGGAACTGATATTGAAGAGGTTATGCCAACGAAGGAAGAGTACCTCTTAGAAGAACTTCCGAAATGGGAGCAATTGGGGCTATTACTCGATGATATCCTTCACGAAAAGTCCATCAATACAGACAAGAATGGAAGCATTTTGATAATGTGTTCAAGCATGAAGGCTGTCCTGCAAATTCAACTGATGTTACAATATATGAAACAAGAAGACGGACGAGTATCTTTCAGAGGATACATGGTACTGAAACTACAAAGTTATCAATCATGGAGGGAAATCAGCAACCTTATCAAACTAATCAATCAACCTGATAAGGTCGACAATGATGGCAGACCAATAACAGTTCCTGAAAAGGAAGAATCTCCGAGTGATGACGAAGTGGATCCAGAACTGTTGAATATCACGAAAACCTTTGCACGGAATGGACATCCAGCTAGCAAAAGGAGGAGAACGCGTGGAGCTTCGTCTTCAGCAAGGGTTTCCAAACTTTATTCTGGTTCAGAAACCGAGAAAAATAGTGAAGCGGTAGAAGTGGATAACACCATATTGAAAAAGTTGGAAGAAGCTATAGAAGTTCCGTCTGACTCTGAGTCTGAAATTGATGAAAATGATCAAACTGGAGGCTTTTTTGTTCCGGAACAAGCTCCACGTCAAGTAAAGTTCGTACATCAAGAATCGAACAGACAAATCATTATTCAATGCTACAATGACAGAACAAATGATGCTCTCTTACAGGAAATCCCTCTTTCTTACATCATAATGTATGAGCCAAACCTTTCCTTTATCCGAAGAGTCGAGATTTACCAGGCTGTGAATAAGGACAATCCTGCAAAGACATTTTTCATGTATTATGGGTCTTCAGTTGAAGAGGAAAAACACTTGTTGAGAATCAAGAAGGAAAAGGAGGCATTCACACGGTTGATTAGAGAGAAAGCATCGCTTGGAAAGCACTTTGAAAGTGCCCAAGAAAACAATAAGTTTAAAATAGACCGCAGCAAAGTCCTTAATACTAGAATTGCAGGCGGTGCAAATTTCCGAACAGAATCGGATGAGTTGCTAGTACTTGTGGATGTGAGAGAATTCCGCTCGGACTTGCCGAACTTGCTTTACCGAGTTGGGATAACAGTCAAACCACTACAGATTACTGTTGGTGATTACATTTTATCCCCCAAGATATGTGTTGAAAGGAAAGCTATCCCTGATTTGATACAAAGTTTGAATAGTGGAAGGCTCATGCAGCAATGTGAACAAATGCTGAGACACTATGAGTTACCAACACTTTTGATTGAATTTGATGAAGGTAAGTCCTTTTCGTTAGATCCCTTCACAGAATATCGGTATCATAGATCAGGACCCACACAACCTTACGTTACAGTTTACAACAAGAAGACTATTCAAGCAAAAATCATGCTGTTGTTGATTGCTTTTCCGCGGATGAAAATCATCTGGTCATCGTCTCCATACGAGACTGCACAAATTTTCGTACAACTTAAGGCCAATCAAGAAGAACCGGAAATAGAAAGTGCTATGGATAAGGGAGTGAATAAGTCTTTGGCTACTGATGACGGAGGACCCCCGGCCTACAATGAAGGCCCAATAGATTTAATCCAGTCAATTCCGGGAATCAACAAAATGAACTATGAATCGGTAATTCTGAAAGTAAAGAATATCCGAGAATTGGTCAAATTGGATAAAGAGACATTTCAACTGATGTTAGGGAACGAGAATGGGTCTAAAGCATACAATTTCATCAACAGACAGGTTCTAAACTGATGCCAGTAAGTGAAATTGAAACAGCCAAGACCTTAAGTAATGTGTATGTATGACTGTAAAGACAATATTGGAAGTAGTAGCCGATTGTGTACCGATTGTGTACCTATGAAATTCTCATGTCATCTCGTTTCCGGGGTACTCAGCCCTTTTGTGGAAGGTACCGTTTTTGAGGCGATTCAGTAGAAGTCATTCCCCTGATCTGTTGAAGGGTTCACATTGAATAGCTGGTTCACATAATGTCCTTTTGATCGTCGGAAAACTGTTTCTTAATTTGAGGGACCATCATAACTTTAACTGAAACCAGGAAGTTAGTTTAAAACAGGGACCTAGGTTCTACACTTCAACCGTCTGCTCTACACTTCCATTATTTATGTTTACATGCCAAAATTTCCTATTCGGGCATTTCGGTTGCTAAAAATATTGAGGATAATGTGAGAAGATATATGAGACGAATTATCCGATGACTCTCCAGAAAAGCACGAGCAAGAAGCTCAAAGATCAATAACTACTATACCCAAGATGAGGGTAAGGGATTTTAGCATTTCGACTACTACCACGAATCAGACAATCTCGTCAACTACTTCTTCCATTAAGCAAAAATACAAACAGCTAGAATTCAAATACCTTTACTTTCGCATACAGAGTCTCATCAACAAAAGAGTAACGCTAAGCTTGAAATATGAACAACTAAAGTCTCCTGACATACATGCAACATTAGTGAAGCCAATAAGTCAAAAGGTGATTGAGCTTCTGAACAATAAGAGCATTGCAAAAAAGTTACACAAGGTAGTACCCTGTGTTCCCATATTCCACACTCCTAGATTCGACCCATATAACGCCAAAAGTAAAATTCAAACTGATGATTCAGACATCGCGACTAGTTTGATATTCGTTTTGTTTTTACTCAAGTATGAGTACATTATCCAATCTGAGAACAACTTGATCTTGTACGAGTTGCTTACAACCAAAGCCAACTTTTGTGAATTACTTGCCATACGAATGTTGAAGGTTTACAAGAGTTTTGATAGAATCAACATGCTTTTTGAAACTCCATTGCTTAACGAGCTTTTCGAGCAAAATCAAAGGTACTCTTTCAATACCTTAGAACTAAGCGTTCTTTCAAAGTCGAAACATTTCCTTTCGCAGCCAATTATTATCAGAATCATGGATATGTTTTATAACGGGGAACTCATATTGCGGGTCAACAAGGAGAGCAACCACGAAAAGGAAAACGAAGAATTGATTGGAGATCTGCTTGATTTTGAAAACTACAACTTCCACAAGATTACAATCACAAAAGTGATACAACGTTCGAATGTGGTCCCAAAATATCAATCTCTTGTACTTAACCTTAAGGTTATTGGCTTTATGTTTTTGTACTTTACATTGATTTTATCTCCCAAAGATATGGCACCAACATACTTCTATCGCGTTGTGGAATTATTGTTTTGGATCATGGGATTCAATTTCAACGCAGAATTTATCATGAAGCTCTTGAACATTGAGTTTGTCTTTTTCAAAAAAATGATCTGGAATCATATGGATGGAATCTTGATTTTGTTGATCAACATCTCTTTCGTCTTGAAATTTGCACAGCCACAGTACTTTCGTGATGCCTTCAGCTTAATCTCGATTATACTTTTACCTAGATCGCTTTCTGTTTTCAACAACTACCAATTCTTCAACTTGATCACATTATCTTTGAAGAAAATGGTGTGGAATTTGATGGGCTTGTGCTGCTTATTTTTCGCATTGATAAGTGGGTTTTACTTCAGTTTCATCACTCTCTCCAAGAAAGATTCTTACCTGGATATCATGTTTGACATGGTTAAGGTGTTTTTCGGCTTCACTCCGTCAGTATGGAACAATTGGGACAATTTCAACACCTTGGGTAAAATCATCCAAATGGCGTACCTTTTCTTGATTCAATTCATCATTGGATCTATGTTGGCTATTGTCTTGAGTGGGGTCTTTTCTAAAATTAACCAAAATAACCATGAAGAATTCAATTACATCAAGACAGTGAACATGATCATTCTATTCAAGTCGTCGTCAAACTTTGAACATAGCCACAAAAGAATGAATGGTGGTAGGGTCTGTTCTGGTCTTTATGAGATAAATTCCAAATTGCTGGCAATTCTTGTGAGGATGCTCAACATCTTCAAAATCCCTATTGTCCTCGCTATTTTTATCTACGAAAAGTTAGTGTCAGGGTTCTATGCGGAAAAGAAGGCCGAAGACTTGAAATTCTTCACTTTATTCCATAAGGAGAAAGATTACTATCAGGATAAGGAAATGATAACTCTCAATAAGGTAACGACAAAACAAACAACGAATTTCAGACAGCCAAGCATCTTCACGCCCAGCAATGATTTTGGGATGCTTGACTTGGGATATGACGATCTCGATTATGACGACGTTTTTGGCGAGGAAGATGACAATGATGATGTGAGTGTTATTGATATGAAGGTAAATTCCAAGGCGAAACAAGGAAGGAGATACAGCCATTTAGACTCAAGTATCAGACGCGTAACGAAACAATCGAAGGTATTCGCGCTGAAGTCAAGGAGTACTTTACGTATGCACACCAAATCGTCAGATTCGTTAGCACCTTCCTCTTTCACGAGCCAGGGGCACATAGCCAGCTTTATGAAAAGTAAGGCACAGCCGAAAACAACAACATTGGAAAGGGTAAGTACAAACAACAGCGATCATCCACGCAGTGATAGCACAGTGATTGAGCTGAGTAAACAAAGGAAGAATGATGAAATCATTGAGAGGTTGAAGAGGGTTGAGGAGTTGTTGGGAAGTCTTTCGAGTCTAGCCCCTGCCTTCCCCATTGGTAGCTCGGACCTCCATCCTGTTTCGCTCGGATACAAGAGTGATACTGATATTGAAATTGCTGCGAAGATTGATAGCACGGAGGAAGATGATGAAGAGGAAGAAGACGACGCCCTGATAAATTCAGATTTTGAGGATTACTGAGAACGGAAATAGACTTTTATTCATGGAAATTTGCATTATTCTGTCGTATAATTATGGTTAGTAGAGAACCAGTAGAAGAGCATTACAATCGTTCGCCTCAATTACAGACGACGAAGGCGGCAAACCTTAAATGGCCATCAATCAAGGAGAATTGTGCGTTACCTTTCCAACGATAAGGGTTGGTTGCAAATTGGTGTGCTCCACTACCGAAAATAGACAAAAATCCCTCGATTTTTCCTGCGTATAGGTACCCACGGCACTCGATATGACCCGAGGGAGACATCCCTAATTAGGAAATTTTTACTGCTTGAGATTGTTGGAAATGCATATCGGTCAAGCTTACAACTGTCAAGCACATGATTGGCTATTGCAAGGATTCAATTCGGAATGGTTTGTGGGGCTCCATACCATTGTGAGGGGGGAAATGTGATTAGACGAGCCCAACTATAGATATACCGTGTTTAGAAGTAAGAAATACAATGAGCAGTATTGACTTTTTAGCAGTTTTCTAGTCTCCACCAGCTGTTGGCCTGTAATTATTAATCTCTTCACAGGGAAAAAAGAAATGATAAAAAGTTTTCTTTTTTGAATCAAGCTGTGAATTTTCCCTTTTTTCATTCACGCCTTATAAAACGTTGAATTCCACTGCACGATACTTTAAGGCTAAATACAAGGAAGACCTGGGATTCCTAGTATTTGATTTCATTTTCACCAACAACAAACTAGTTTCTTGATTTAAAACACTTCGACTATCAATTATGTCCTTACCGAACATTCCAAACAACCACGTACAAATCGGTGGAAGAGCATCTAACTTGGCTGTCGTTCAGAGCGAACTTGTGAAAGCAGAAATTCTCAGCAAGTTCCCCCAACTTGATTGTTCTGTTTTGGCTTTGAGCACATTAGGTGACAAGATCCAGAGCAAGCCCCTTTACTCTTTTGGAGGAAAGTCCTTGTGGACTAAGGAGTTGGAGATTTTGCTTTTGGAGCAGATTGACGAATTTCCCCAGTTGGACTTGATTGTGCACTCTTTGAAAGATGTCCCTACCAACTTACCTGAAGAGTTCGAGTTGGGCTGTATCTTGAAGAGAGAGGACCCAAGAGATGCCTTGATCATGAAGGCAGGAAGTACCTACAAAACTCTTGCAGATTTGCCAGCTGGTTCTATTGTGGGAACATCTTCTGTTAGAAGATCTGCACAGTTGATGAAGCACTACCCAGAACTCAAGTTCGAGTCTGTCAGAGGAAACGTCCAGACCAGATTGAGAAAATTGGACGACCCAGAATTGCCATACTCGTGCCTTCTTTTAGCCAGTGCCGGATTAATTCGCGTTGGTTTGGGCCACAGAATCACATCGTACTTAGATGCACCAGAAATGTTCTACGCAGTGGGCCAGGGTGCATTGGGTGTTGAAATCAGAAAGGGAGACAAAGCGATTAAGGAGTTATTGCTGCACATTGAGTGTGTTCCAACAACCCTTCGTTGCTACGCAGAAAGATCTTTGATGAGACACTTGGAGGGAGGATGCTCCGTTCCAATCGGTGTGCAAACCAACTATGATGAAGTGAGCAAGAAGTTGACCTTCGATGCCACTATTGTCAGCCCTGATGGTAAGCAATCCGTCGAAGGATCCATCGAGGAAGTTGTAAACACAAGAGAAGAAGCCGATGCTTTGGGTATTAAACTCGGAGATATGTTGGTGGAAAAGGGTGCAAAGAATATCCTCGAGTGTATCGACTTCACAAGAATTAACGAGGCTCCTCAAAAAGTTCCAGACATGAGCGACAGCTCAATTGTCAGCAAAAGCGAAAATGCTAATCAACAGCAGAACCAGGTTCCAGTGAAGCCTGCACAAACTAATGTCACCCAATCAATGCAGGCACAACCACAACAGGCACAAACACAACAAGCCCTGCAAGCTCAACAAAAACAACCACTGCCTTCTCTTTTGGCACACGCACCAATTGGATTGTACAGCAACAATACAGTTTCTGTTTAATTGTCGATAATAAGGAAACGGTTTATACCGTCTACTACACATGCATATCATTCCAGCACCTGTACATAACAAAGAGGACTACGACAAGAATTAATTTTTTTTATTGAAATGGACGAGAAGAAACGAAATATAGAACAACGATTTTTATACATCTAAGAGGTTGGGTATTGGCTAAATAGAGGTAATATACACTAAATTGTCAGATCATAAATAGTTGAGTGGAGAGGCGGTAAAATGATTGCAGGTTGACGCCTGTATATGCCTCGTTGCGAAGTGTCTCACTGTAGGAAATAAACGCCTGATTTAGCGAGTGTGTTACGAGACCCCTACGGTGTGGGTTTAGTACCTATTTCAAAGTGACCCAGTCACCTGCCCCGCCTACATCCTGACTGGGCCGGAAAAAGGATTGGACGAGAAGAAGTCCGAGACTAAATTCGTGCAGGTTGGTCGAGCTTACTGATCGAAGGGAGCGGGTCCACCCGCAAAAAAACCCCAATTTGTCAAAGTGAGCGAAAACAGAGTGGGGCAGATGGTCATGAACCACAAAGATCGATGGGCAGACCAATCGCAGTCAAATTATGTGTAACATGATACCCAAGGACTTTAAGAGGATCTTTTCCTCAAACCCGTGACTAAATGATTTCGGAATACCTTGAGGATATACGGAACCATGTATTGGTCTATTCTCCGCGGAAATCTTGGGCGTGGGAAACTGATCGGTGATACGGAGACTTCGAAATTGATGGATAATCTCCAGATTTCCACGCTAACCGCCCACCAAATGAAACACAAAACTGAAATAGTGTGGGGCAATCCTGGGCAAATGGTGTATCATACGGACTTGTTTCCGGTACTGTATAGAAACGCCACAATACGCAGTACAGCACTGTATACTACATACAATCGATCCCAAAGTCCACTTCTTTGTGTGTGGGGAAATCCAACATTTTGGCGGCAAGAAAAAGTCTCTATATCTCGTAAATATTTTGTGGGGCCCGGTGAAGGGTAGTCACCTAAGTCCGTAGTGTGCGAACAGTAAAAGTAAAAACTATAAATACTATCCAACAACCCTAACAACCTATCTCTGCGCTAACAGTTTTGAAACTACATATGACTGACCACTTAACCCTTGACCACGAGAAGCAATTGGACCCACCTAAGGGATTTTTCGAGAGATCGAAGGAAGCTCCTAACTTAGCAGATTTTGCCACGTATGAAAAGTTGTACAAGCAATCTATCGAGGACCCAAACACTTTCTTCGGAGAACAGGCCAAGAAGTTCCTTGACTGGGACAGACCATTCGATGTTGCACGTTTCCCTCAAGACCCTGCTAAGGATTTCGAGAACGGTGACTTGCCTTCTTGGTTCCTCAACGGTCAATTAAACGCGTCTTACAATGCCATCGACAGATGGGCTATCAAGAACCCAGACAAGGCTGCATTGGTCTACGAGGCTGATGAGCCAAATGAAGGTAGAATTATCACTTACGGTGAATTGTTGAAGGAGGTTTCTAAATTGGCTCAATGCTTGACCAAATTGGGAGTCAAGAAGGGCGACTCCGTCGCAGTATACTTACCAATGATTCCAGAGGCAATTGTGACTCTTTTGGCAATTGTCAGAATCGGTGCTGTGCACTCCGTTGTGTTTGCAGGTTTCTCTTCTACATCGCTCAAGGACAGAATTTTGGATGCTGACTCCAAGATTGTCATCACCGCAGATGAGTCTAAGAGAGGTGGTAAGACTATCGAAACAAAGAAGATTGTCGATGAAGCCTTGAAGGACTGCCCTGATGTCAAGAACGTCATTGTCTTCAAGAGAACCGGAAACCAACACGTTCCTTTCAACTCCCCACGCGACTTGTGGTGGCACGAGGAATTGCAGAAGTACGGAAACTACTTCCCACCAGTTCCAGTCAACTCCGAGGACCCATTGTTCCTTTTGTACACCTCCGGTTCTACTGGTAAGCCAAAGGGTGTTCAGCACAACACTGCTGGTTACTTGTTGGGTGCTCTCTTGACTACCAAGTACACTTTCGATGTCCATGAGGACGACATCATCTTCACCGCCGGTGATATCGGTTGGATCACTGGTCACACATACTGTGTCTACGGTCCTCTCCTCAACGGTGCCACTTCGGTCGTCTTTGAAGGTACTCCAGCTTACCCTAACTACTCTAGATACTGGGAGATTGTCGACAAGTACAAGGTCAACCAATTCTACGTTGCTCCAACTGCATTGAGACTCTTAAAGAGAGCTGGAACCAAGTACGTGGAGAAGTACGATTTGTCATCTATTAGAGTTCTTGGTTCTGTTGGTGAGCCAATCGCTGCTGAGGTCTGGCACTGGTACAACGACAACATCGGTAGAGGAAAGGCTCACATTGTCGACACATACTGGCAGACCGAATCCGGTTCGCACTTGTTGACTCCAATGGCTGGTATCACCCCAACCAAGCCAGGTTCTGCTTCCCTTCCATTCTTTGGTGTGTACCCTAAGATTTTGGACCCAACTACTGGAAAGGAGTTGACCGACAAGAATGTCGAGGGTGTTTTGGCCATCAAGTCTGCTTGGCCATCCATCACAAGAGGTATCTTTAACGATTACGGAAGATTCATCGACACCTACTTGAAGCCATACCCAGGACACTACTTCTCCGGAGATGGTGCCGCCAGAGACCAGGACGGTTTCTTCTGGATTTTGGGACGTGTTGACGATGTTGTCAACGTTTCTGGCCACAGATTGTCCACTGCTGAGATTGAGGCCGCATTGATCGAGCACAACTTGGTGGCTGAGAGTGCTGTGGTGGGTTATGCCGACGACTTGACTGGTCAAGCTGTCGCTGCTTACGTTTCTTTGAAGAAGGAAGCACTTGCTCAGCAGGGCTTGAGCAGTGCCGAGGACTTGGAGAACATCAAGAAGGAGTTGATCTTGACTGTGAGAAAGGAGATTGGCCCATTTGCTGCTCCAAAGTTGTGCTTGCTCGTTGATGACTTGCCAAAGACAAGATCGGGTAAGATCATGAGAAGAATCTTGAGAAAGATTTTGGCTGGTGAGGAGGACCAGTTGGGTGACATCTCGACTTTGTCGAACCCATCCGTTGTGGAGCAGATCATCGATGTTGTCCACAAGAGCAAGAAGTAATTTCCATGTCTTATTGAATGCCTATTTATTTCTATTTATTGCGTAACCACGAAGTGTACTCGAGCTTGTAGAGCTACAACTGGCAGTCGATTATAGAGCCAACTAACGAATTTGCTTCTGGTTTGCGACTCACGATGTGTGGGCTAAGACCTTCATTAACGAGGTATTCCTCTGTAGTTGGTCCAATGCATGCAATTTTGAAAGACCCCATGTTGTCACGAAGGTACTTGACGAACACTTCAGTTCCTTGAGGGCTATAAAACACAATCCAGTTGCCTGAATTGGAGTTAATCTTGGTCAAACATTTCTCAAAGTTTGAAACGATATCGTCTCTATTTTCGGTCTTGTAAATTACTCGTTCATGGAAGTTGTATCCCCACCCTTTGAGCATTCTAGGTATTATATCTTTCCTGATTTCACCAGTAAAGAATATTATGCGTTCTGACTTCAAATGTGAGCACTCACTATCAATGTACTCAGCCAACAACTTACCATTACCAGCCTTTTCACCTCCTCGTACGTCTTCAAAACCAATTCTTTTCAAGACCTTATATGTCGCAGGACCAACAGTATAACCCTTTTTCTTACAAATAACCGCCTTGGTAGCTGCGTCAACCTCAGAGAGGAAGTCCTCAAGCATCTCCACGGCCCTTTGAGACGTTATAATGAATGTTGGCGACTCTTCAAGGAATTCTTTAGATTGCAAGTACTTAAGGGTGGAATTTCTGTCATAGTGCGTGTGAGTGAGCAAAGGTATGAATGTTGCATCGAAGCCCTCTTCTTTAAACTTGACTTCGTAAGGATCTATTGGAACACTAGCATTCTTCAATAGTATCACCGACCTTGACATTATGGTGCTTATTATCAAAGTTAATATTATTGGCTCAGTTTTTTTTCAGGATCGGATTTCTGCTTGCCAATCACCTCAATAAATAGGTTATCTGATTTTACCAATACAGTTGCGAATATTTACCACTACAGTTGACAATAGCCTGAAAACGTAAAATTAAGTAGACATAATTAAAGAAATGAAAAATAGCCATGGTCAAATCATAACGGTCATAATAGGGTCTTATAAATCCTCGCAATGATTAGAATCTCAAGTGACCAATGGCTCCAACACGCTCCTCACATCGCTTCTAAAAACCTTCCCTATTCTTTCATCTCCAAAGAAAAGGTTTCCAACTGTGTCACGAACGTATATCTTTACAGCATCCACGAGCTCGATCTTGTATCCCATGACAGAAACCATGAAGTACAATGCAAATGTACAAACCAATGCTGGGAACCAGAAGAAAAGTAACATCTTATCGTTTTCAAATGTCTTTCTTGGGTGGTTGATGTACGAGACAACGATATCTTCAGAAGAATCGGAGCCTACTTCATCAGCTACCGAATCCACAGCATTGCCTGCAACCACAAGTGGAGTCGAAACGTCTGTAAAAGTCTTGGATTCTTGGTTGAGTCTCTCCTCAGCTGGACTCTTCAGCTTCGACTGGAAAGAAGATGGCCCGAATGGGAATAAGTCATCATACGAAGGAAGTGATTCTTCTTCATCATCATTAGCAAAAACATTCTTCACCTTTTGCCACAATCCACTCAGTGTGCCGATTTCCGAGGACGTCAGTTCTTGTTCATAGATTTCGGTAGATTCACTAGTGTTCAAAGAACTAGTTTCATCTTCGTAGTCGTCATCATAGTCGTCCGTTTCAACAAAGTCATCTTCATTGGACTCGAACTCGGAGTCAGCAAATTCTGATTGAACGTCGGATGGAGTTGACGCAAGTCTGCCCCTTTGCCTTTCGCTGCTGAGCTTGTTGTTCACGTACGACCTCACGCTAGAAGGAGTCTTGTTGTCCAAGACCATCTTGGAAACATGACGGCCGTAATTCATGGTGAACATCGAGTTGAGCGAATCTAAACTCACGCTCTTACTCAACTTTCCGTCCTTGAAATCTATCGAGTTGGCAACTCCAAATTCATTGGCATCACTGTCCTCTCTTTCCAAGTTGTTGAAAACATCCAAGACATTCAAGTCGCAGTAATCCTTCAAGTACTTGTTGTTGGACAACTTCAAGTTCCAGTTCGACTTGCAATCAACAAAAATGTTGATCAAGTCACGGTGTCCACACATCAGAGCCAAGAATAATGGGGTGATACCTTGGTTATCTTGTGAGTCGATCTTACAACCGTGAGTAATCAAGAACTTCACCAACTGACCATAGTTCTTCAAGGTAGCCAAGTGTAACAAAGTTTGTCCTTGGGCATTGCACAACTGCCAGTTTGGAATGATGATTGGGCAGTTTGGCAAGTCTACCAAAGAGAGGAAGCTGATCAACGTGTCTGGAGTAGATAAGTTCGACTTGGTCAACTCTTCAACAGCCTTGTGTGCATTGTCAAACCATTCGATATTAGACTTCTCCATTGTGTTCTGCATACTTCCACCATGGTTGGTCATTGGAGTATTGGCATCTGAACCTGTCTTGTTGTCCGTTCCAACAATTCTCTTTGCAATGTTTCTTGCGTCCTCTAATTTTCCGTTCATCTTCAACCCAACGATCTGCAAAGCTAACTCTATCAACTGCCTGTCTGTGTCGTCAGTGTATGTGAATATCTGTTGTTGCTGAGGTCCTCCCAACATCATGCTCTCATGGTTTTCAAAACTCACGAGAACCTGACCAGGTTGACTAGCAGGAGGCAAGTATGTTACTATGGTGGTGTCAGACCAGCAATGAGTTGCCAATGCCTGATTAGCACCGAACTTCACCAGGAGACCTGGACGGAAGTTGAATCCGAGTAAAGTAACTTCAATACCGCCTCTGATAGGACCTTGTGCTGGGATAATTCTTTGAATCGAAGGTAAAGTAACTTGCAGTGGAGTTGGTTGTGCCCTTGGTACAATGCTGCCTTTCACGTGGTGCGAAATCGATGTGTTTGTATCACTATTGCTCAATGGTGAAAATCCATTTACACTTCCATTGTACATTGGGTTTGTCGAAGTGTTGAAAGATTCGTCGACCGACATTTTCTTTCTCTTCAAACCACGACTGTCATCAGTGTAAGAAGTACTTTCATCTAATGAATTTGGAGATAAAGGATGAAGGGCACCCACGAAATCGTTTTCGAAATCTTCAGACCTCGCAGGAACAGCTGGAACAGGAGTGTTGATGAGACTAGCGTTGATGTCCCCCGTAAGAAGTTCCATTTCATGTTCATTTTCACTGTTACTGTTACTTTGGGTCAGCTTTCTCTTCATGCCAGACTCCTGGCCCAAGTTCTGCAAGTTCGTCGAGGAACCTGGAGATTTGGCAGCAATGGAGGTGTTCTTCTTTCTGTCCATAATCACGATTGGCGACGAGAGCTGTTTAGCAACAACTTCACCTCTGTTATTCTTGACCACGAAGAGAAGTTTGAATCCATCAGGCTCTTTGTGGTGTCTGCAGTAACAAATGAGTCTTGCCGACAACTCCAAGGACTTAGACAGATCATTATTCAAGCCGCTTGGAGGTGGGAACGACATAATCTCCTTACAGTTGAAAATAATGGCCTTTTTCATCATTTTGTCGTTGGCCCAGGAAGTTGGGTTGTTCTTCACCACTCCCGATGCAGTAGTCATGTGGGCACCAGATTGCAGAGATTCCACTGGAGTGGACTCCTCCTCCATTCCCATGGCGGCCTTTCTTCTGGAAGCTCTCTTTTGCTCTCTCTTGATACATCTCGAGCAGATGTTACACGATTTCTTTAAATCCGAAGTCAAAACATATGCATCGAGATATAATAAGTTCTCCTTCAACTTTGGGTGCAAGGATTCCACGGGTTCATTAAGACAGAACTTGTTCTTCGAAATCAAGTCTTGCGGGATGTATAAGAGAGCTTCTGGCGGAGGTGGACTCAAAGTCAACTTCATTTTGATCTGTGTTTCGACTCTTGAGTAAGATGGTAAATTGGAAATGTTCAATTTGTACGGCAACTTGTCATCAAGACTTGGGTCAACATACGACGGGTCAGGGATATCGATGCTCTGTGGACAGGGGTTCATGAAGTAGTTTCCAAACTTGATCTTGGATAATTCATCCCTTATAACATCAAAGTCCGTTAACTGCGCCGCCAGAGATGGACTGGTCTCTCCATTAGGCAGGTATGTGATTTCATTATGTATTTCATCTGGGCTCGACTGGTTGCTCTTGAGGTTATCTTCCATGTACAAGTAGTCGCTGTCGGGTCTTCTGCTGTCTTGCATCGTAAATCCGGAGCTATAATGGCCACGAGGAGTTAACTGAGTACTGCTGTTAGCACGGCTGTAGACATCCAACAAATCTCCTTCCAACTTCACCTGACTGGTTGAGTTTGGAGTGTTGGTACCTATCGAGTCGTATACCCTTTGATCAAGGAATTCATCCAAGATGTCTTGTTCATCGTTTTGAAAGAACCCATGGTCCAAAATAGTATTTGTATCGTCCGTCAATGAGGAAGTCATAGCGGTAAGGTGGTCAGTTTTCTAGGACAAGCAAAGCTATATGTCTTTGTAGTGTAAATTGCCTTGTTGTTATGATCGGTAAAAGTGATAAGAAATGTATTGCTGACTCCCGGAATGTAAAAATGCGTATAGGCTATGAAATTTTTTATTTTGTTTAAAACCCCTTTCTTACTCGGGCGTTGTGTAGTTGGCAAAAAAAATTCGTGGTCATTGCACCGATTCAGGAGGTGGGGGTCATTTTCACACTTGGCTTGTGCCGAAACAAGGGCTCATTGGTCCGGTAGTTTCTACAAACGGATATGTCTCTCACTACAACTACGAGTGCAGAGAATTAAGCTTCGAGATATCGTCAAGCGTCCTTCAAAAGCTTGCTCTATTGTCTGAAGATGGACTCGCTATTTAGTTGACGGTGTCTCAGTTTGACGCCAAAACTTCAGTAGAACCTGCTAGAAAACTGCGCAATTAGCGAGCTTTTTGCAGCCGTTGCCACTAAGTTTTGTCTCCTCTTTCCCACTATAGGCAGACTTTTCTTTTTTTTGTTGGTCTGCAGAAAAGCTTTTGTTGGGTAGTTACATGCAGGAATAATCGTCCGACGGCTGTGTGGAGATCTGCAACCCTGCATGTCACATGAAGCAACACGTGAAGATAAGCGTGACGCAAAGCAAAAACTTATGGACCAGATCAAACATCTCCGCAAACAATGCCCACGAACACCTTGTATGTGACAGGCTTCAACCAACTCACTAGCGCGGCGCATCTTGCGCAAGAATTCGAAAAGTATGTGTAACCTTAAAAACTACCTCAGCCGTTTCTTAATCAAGCGATGGTGAAGTGACTATCAACGCGTCCCTGCATCCGATTGCTGCGAGGATGGATGGAAAGTCGCTGAAATCATCAATAACTAACAATTTAGATTGGGCGACCTTGTAAAAATTGAGATACCTCCTCCGCGGAATAATGCTCTGAAATACGCCTTTGTACAATACGAAGATGCAGAAAGTTGCAATCAAGCTATGTTGTGGAACGGCAAAGACTTTCTGTTTTCTGACAGCTTAGTGGTTCAGATGGCCAAGTCGGATCCGTATAGCAGAGAACGCGGAAAACCAAGACGTGGACGGGCTGAGGGAAGGAGGCGAGATCGTGGTCATGACGACAGAAAAGGTTATAAGGAGTTTAGGTCAAAAGACCGAGGAGATTTCATCAGGTCAAGTGATCGTGGAGACTTCAACAGGTCAAGTGATCGTAGTGATTACACAAGGTCAAGCGAACGTGACCGTAATGACGAAGACTACCAAAAACAAGATAGGAGAAGAAGAAGTAGTGATTTAGGCAACCATGATAGGGACTACAGAGCCAGTAGGGGTCCCTATAAACGTGCAGACAGAAGAGAAAGAGACGAACCAGACTTTAAAACGGAAATAAAAGTATCTGGTCGTGGGCGTTATTCAAGGTCTCCATCTAGATTTCCTGTCAGGACACCTTGAATGAGATGATTTTGGGATGAACCCTGAATATGAAGTTACTGAATCGCAGAAAGGTGTTATGTACCGAATACAGCATGTCAAGTGTCATAATGCTTTCATCATTGTCTATAAACATTCCACATAAAATGAGTGACATTTCATGTTTTATTGTGTACTTTTGATTTAGTCTTTGCATGAGCTCACAAAAACAACCCCGAACCGATGATCGTCGATGCTCCTCGAGTGGCTGCGACTCGACTATGCGAAGCCGTGTTGATCGCGTTGCCTGCATTTTTTATAGCGATCTCACGAATAGTCGCAAGCACACACTGCAATACCAATGTGTCTTCGTCGAACAGAAGTGTGCTCTGGATATCTTGCACTTGAGTTGCATCTTGATATAGCTCAATCCTCCCGAGATCGGTGAATTTTTTAGGAAGAAGATTACTCTTCTCGTACAAGATCGAGTCTTTAAACGCACCGAAAGGTGGCATTTCATCGCTAATGTATTGAACTCTAGTCAAGTTCGTGTTGGCTATCTTCTGGTCGTCTTGGAGGAGAGGGTTATTGGGATTTGGATACGGATTGATGTGGGTCGAAGGATCGTTTTCTTTATAAACCACATCTACGGATTGTTCTGCTTCCTCGTCATCTCCCTTTTTCTTTCTCAAGATCTTCAGAAACTCAAAGTTTGGCTTTTTGTTGATGATATCGTCGCAAAGTGATAACTTTCCTTTATCCACAATGAGTAATTTGAGACTTGGGTTATAGTTGAGTCCCAACGTGGTTATAATTGGGGTGCCAAGAACACGGAACTTCGTTTTTTTATAGACGAAATCCGCAAATGGCTTGAAGTTATTGATGAACATGTACATTGTGAACGAATTCAACGTACCGTCGGTACGCTCTATGGTGAATCGAAAAGTGATGCGTTTCACTCGTTGAAAATGCTTGGTATAGACTGTGCAAAAGGTGTACGTTTCAAAAGATTCGTCCTTATTTGGCTCAGGCAATGGTCTAGGAGGCTTCTCACGAAACCGTTTGAATATCACAAATGGTGTGTTTTTCTTAAATGACGAGAGATAAGGTACATGGACCTTAAATAACGGAAGACCTAGCCCTTTAGCTTTATAGTCTAATGGAATAATGTGTTGTCTGGTATCAACAACACTACTCGACGATGGTTTAGCATCACCGGAAAGCTTTTCAATCTCGCCATCTGCAGTGTAAACGAAGTTGTCCTTTGGGTTTTTATTCTTTCGAAGCTCCTTGAATAACTCAAACAGTTCGTCTGATGGGAAGACATATTGAAATGTTTTCATGAAACCACTGGCAATAATGAAGGTTCTTTTGAGATTGAAACATTCAATTGACTTTCCTAGGACAAATTGTGAATGATCAATGGACTCATTAAGTACCGTGGACGCATCATCGTAGTCTTTTGATGGGTCAACGTGTGTTTGATGTGGACTCACTTCCTCGTCTCCCAACTCATGATCACGCATTGCTTCAATTCTCATTCTCCTTAACAAAAACGGGTAGTATAACGTGAAGTTGTCTTCGTATCGATCCTGTAGCTCCTGGCCATGTGCTCTGTTATGCAATAATGTATCGGTTTCAGAAAGTGCAATTGAAGCATTTGTTATGGATTGAGTTGGGGAGAGTGAGTAGCCGTCCCATTCAGGCTGTTCAGGTATATGAGCAGTGGCATCCACACTGAAAGCCCGATCTCGCACAGGAGGCTGAGTGTGCTCCACTTCACCCGAACCCACGGACTTGGACCGCTGCTTCCAGTTAAAGAGACCCATGTTGATCTGGGTTTAATAACGAAAATTAGCCGTTTGAGTCAGATAGAGGGACAGAAAAATTACACAAATGGTGGAATTTCACCCCTTATGATCAGACACTACTTGCTCGTAAAAATGTATAGAACACGCCACAATCAGACATGATGGAGGAGAATCTCAGTATACTAACCGAACATTCATTATCTTGAAGGAATTTGTTTACACCCATTATTAAAAAAAGCTTCTACAACCATTCCTATAATCCGTCTATAAATATTTAGCATGTTATACATTGAGCGTGAGTTCTGTAGGAGGAGCCTTCTCCTCTTCACCAGCTTTCTTGGGACCGATCTTGAACCTTCTCAAATCTCCAAACGTATTTTCCTTGCCTGAGGTACTTGGTTCGGTAGCATTGAACGAGTTTGAGTCCACAAGTCGACGCAATTTAGAGGTCTTCGTGAGACTCTTGATGAGATGGTCTTTGTCTTTGAGTAACTCCTTCAATTGTGCAATCTCCTCGTCCTTCTCCTCGCTGTCTCTTGATGGCTTTCCTGTCAACGAGTTTTCGTGGTGAGCAAACTTCAATTGTGTCTCAAGGTGTGAGATGTATGATTTTTGCTCGTCCATCTCGTGCTGAACATGCTTGTAGAAGTTCTCCAAGTTCGCCATTGAGATGTGCAGCGAGTCCGATCCCGAACCAAGAATATCATTCAAAGTATCGTTTTTGAGAATGACAGTTTCCGCCTTTTGCATGTCTACCAACCGCGAGAGATGCTCGAGTCTTTCGTTTAATATCCTGTTTTCAGACTCTAATTGAGCAACTTGAAGCGATTGCGCAAGCAGTCGCGTGTCCTCCAACCCGCTATACTGTTGGAAATCACCAGCAGGTTTGTGTGACGTTCTCAACATCAGAATCTCGTTTTTCTGAGACTCAACTGTGCGCTTCAACTCCTCGATCAACTTTGTCGACTCTGCTTCGCTCAAACCCGTAGGCTTGTTCTTTTGCACATGTATCACTATGTCCTTCGCCCTAGCAGCGAAACGCAAGGTGTTTGCGGTTTCCGAGACAGATTGTGCACTTGCACTTAAAGACCCCAAGTGGATCGTGCACAATATCAGAATGAGAGACGAGCCAGACAACGCAGGCTGAAGCAATCGCGTGAGCTTGGAGTCTCTGTATGGAATGTGATCAAGCGACGTCGAACCTGTAGATGCCATGGAAAGCTTGTTAATAACAGTGGACAATGCGAGCAATGACTTGTTGATGAAGGCTCCTTCTTTTCTTCTTTCTGCACTTGAAGTTGCACGCTCGGAACCTGCCAAGTCACATAAGGAGAGAGTCGCGTGTTGTCCACCGTTCGCGAGCTTTATCTGAAGAATGGAATGAGAACGCGACGATCTGGTGTTGAAGTCGGTCGCACTTGTCTTTCTATTTGTATCACCCTTTTTGATTAACAGTTGCAACTGGTCCTTGCTGGTGATTTCGGGCGACGTGATACCAACAATCTTTGTTCCATAAATAGCGTCATCTCTGATCTTGAGTTCAGCAGACGAAGACGCAGGGGCTGGTGACAACAAATCTATAATCTTTTCGTTGTAGATTTCGAGATACGTTAAGGTCAAACTGTACTCCTTATTTGCCCCAATCTTGTCGAAAATAGCATCCACTGCAAGAGTAACAAATCCGGGGTCCTTATCATCACCTCTCATCGAAAACGTTTTACCTGACCCTGTCATACCATACGCGAATACTGTACTGTTGAAACCTTCGTGCAAAAACTTGTCCACGACACTGCGACAAGTGCGATCATACACCTCTCTATTCGTCACAGCCTTGCTTGGAGCAAACACGTTGTCAAAACTCAAAGAACTCAGATCTTGTGTGTTCACAATAGTACCCGTGGAGTCATACACTTCCCACGGACTAGGGTGCACGGAATCAACGGTGTAGGGGTTGGGTCTAATAGATACAGTGATACTTCCGGTGTAAGGATCCACTGGCTGTTGTGAAGGGGTCATCGGCCTACTTGAAGCCGCGCTGCTTGAGTTGCTAAAGCCCATAGAAGACCCTGGCCTTGATCTGGCGGGAACCCGAGGAGAAGCTGGTCTCATTGTTCTCGAAGGAGGTCTTCGTAAGTCTGTCATACTTAATCGTGGTGAGTTTAAATTGCTACCACTATATCCTAACGAGGACCGTGATCTTATGGGGGTTTTCTGTGACATAGTAGTGGTGGTGTTCTTGTTGTTGAAAGAGGAAAAATAAACACTGGTGCAAAAGTATTGACAGCTAAAACGGAAATTTGCAGGCGGATAGGAATAGTAAAATTAATACACAGGGGATGGTAAGATACACTGGTAAATATTTATCATCTTAATAATCATGTAGTTGGAACATAATACAGGACAGAAAGCTGTTCTTACAATAAAGAACATCAAGCTGTTATTACAATACAGGACTTCAAGCTGTTCTACAATATAGGACATCAAGCTGTTACAGGACACGCTTATTAGTTCTTACAATACAGGACACCACTTGTCTGTGCAGTCTTTTCCATACCAGATAGACCAGTCGCCGTACTTCTTGTTGATTTCAGTTGATGGTGTTTCACATTCCCGTTTAGCTATAATTGCGGAACGGATATCTGTATAGTGGATACTAAAGCAGGTCTTTCTTGAGATAACCGAACCTACATCGATAATTTCGCCATACTGCAGGAAATCTTCGCGGATCCGAGCGATATCCAAGCCCTTGGTGAAATGAGCCTCAGGATCTGGGTAAAAGAGTTTCTGGTCGGACCGCAAGACCTTCCCAGGAACAATTTTTGCAAAGATTAGAGTTCTTCTTGCACCAAAATGTAAAACCTCATTCAACAAGTGCTTTGAAACGGATAAATGAAGCGCGTTGAAGTTCTCTGTATTCAGCTCGCTTGCCCATTGTACGAGCGGTTTGCACCCATTGACCACAAATAATCCTGTTCGTTCACAGAATGAGAAAAAGCGTTTGGCATGGTCTGGAAATATGAAAAAGAGCTCAACCACACATGAACTAGCTCTTTTTTGAAAGACTACTCGTTCCAATGGTCCACCACAGACTTGAGCCAAAACGCTATTGATTCCCACATTCATAGCAATGTTTGAAATCACAATCACTCTTTGGTTTACCTGGAGTGGCTCCTCACGAGACTGAACTAAATCAGCTCGGTCAAACTTGGAACTCTTCGCTTGAAGTTGACTCAAATCTTTCTTTTTCGGGGCCAACTTACGCTTCGGGTCCCGGACTTGGGAGTTTGTATCAAAGAGCGTTTTCAACTCCATGAGTTTATTTACTCCTGAGTCTTCGTCAGCCTCTTTTGGAATATCCGTCCCTAGAAGCGACCCGTAGAGAGTGTCACGGAACATTGTAGCTCCTTTGGTCAATCGCCGGACACTGTTTCTCTCTCTCATAGACAGTAGCTTACCGGGTGGTTCTTTCTTCAGGTCTTGCGGACCATCGTGTGGCCACGACAAGTTGCGCCATTTGGGGGTTTCTAAGGCTTGAGTCATACGAGTCTAATGGTCTCGTACGCTCAAATAGATAGCAAGTGTTTAGCACGGTAATCAGATAGCAAAGCACGCCAAAGGCAGTGTGGAAATGGGTGCAAAAAATACAAAGCGGATTTGTGGATAAAAAAGATTAAGGAATAAAGAGGAAAATAGGGAGCAGATTGGGAGTTAGAAAGCTACAAGATGTGAGTTCGCTACAAGATGACAAGGGAGTTTGCTGGAAAGGAGTTTAGGAGGGATGGTTGTAGTGATGCTATGAGCAGCTAGTAGTTAGCAGGTCATGAGAAATTACCAATAAATTGTTGCCATTGAGTTGTTGCCATTGAGTTGTTGCCATTGAGCTATTGCCATTGAGTAGTTGACATTGACCATTAAATAATCATAGTGGTCTAGACGAAGATTAACCTACTTCTGTTTCCAACCACAACGTCTTATCATCGACTGATTCGCAAGGTGAATCAAACTTACTCTATTCGTGCCCGAAAAAAACTCATCTCAAATTTCAAACCAGATGCACAGATTTAGACAATAACTATCCAGAATACTCCGCTCCAAGATCATGACTGCTGAAGCAACCACCACAACCAAGAGAGCGATCACTACCGAAGATGTCCCTGAAAAGAGATTGAGATCGGACGAAGATACAAGAAAAGTCGTCCAGGAGAACCAGGTCGGAATCACATCCTACATTAACCAAGGCACTGTAGGGTTCCTTGGAACAATTAAACAGCTCTATTCCGACTTCCAAGTCAACGAGATTGGTTTGGACGGTAATGTCGTGCACTTGACCGACGACGGTCTCAACTTGGGTAAGTCCAAGAAAGAACGTCGATTAGAACAGAGGGCCCAGGAGAGAAAGGAGTTGGAGAATAAGACCCCAGAGGAAATCGAAGCCATCAAGGAGGCCAAGAGGAAAGAGGATGAGAGAATTAAGGCCGAGCAAGATGCAAAGCCTAAGTATGAGTTATCAGATGAGAATAAATCTAAATTGTTGGAGCTCATCACAGAGACCGAGTTGCAACAGATCGAGGAGTTATTCACCACAGGAAACAATATGGAGACAAAGACCACATTTCCAGAAAAGGATACTCGTACGAAGTTGCACCAGTTGTTGAGAAGTTCTTTCCAGGGTAAGTTGGATACTGTAACATCTGAGGAAAATACCTTCAGGATTGCAATTGCTAAGAAAAACTCAAGAGGGGCAAGACAACCCAAACAAGACTCTATCAGTCACGTTGACGATAATGGAGTGGTTAACTATGGTCTTGGACCTTTCAAACCTTACTTGCACTTTACTGTTTTCAAGGAGAACAGAGAGACTATGGAAGTTGCAAACACTATCGCCAAGTTCTTGAGACTTCCTAACAGATCCGTGAAGTTCGCAGGTACTAAGGATCGTAGAGGAGCCACTGCGCAGAAATTCAGCATCCAGAGAGCAAAGGTTGTTCGTGTGAATGCTCTCAACAACGCATTGAAGGGCTCGGTGTTGGGATGTTTTAGCTACGAGGACCAGCCTTTGGGTTTGGGTGACTTGAAGGGTAATGAATTCACCATTACTCTCAGAAACGTCAGAAATTCAGAGGGAAATCAAGACAACGTGGAAGAAATCGTATCACAGTGCTTCGAGTCGTTGAAAGCCAAGGGTTTTATCAACTACTATGGTATGCAACGTTTCGGCTCCTTCTCCATCTCCACACATGCCTTGGGAATCCATATCTTGAAGAGTGACTGGAAGGGTGCCGCTGAGTTGATTTTGTCCGAACAGGACATTGTGGCTCCAGACTCCATTGACGGAAGACGTATTTGGGCTGAGACTAAGAACCCTGGCTCGGCCTTGAAGAAGATGCCTCGTCGTTTTTCTGCAGAGCATTCGATCTTGTCGGTTCTTGACAAGGAAAAGCCTGATAGCGACGGAGAGTACAGCTCTCAATCGTACTTCAGAGCAATTATGTCCATTCCAAAGAACTTGAAGATTATGTACGCACACGCATACCAGTCTTATATTTGGAACCTTGTTGCATCCAAGAGAATCGACTTGTTTGGCTTGGAGTTGCAGGTTGGAGATTTGGTTTATGAAAGTGTGGTTGAGCAGCCAATTATTGAGGATGAAGAAGATGACTTCCAAGAAGATGTCGCTATAAGCAGAGAGGCCAAGGTGAAGGCATTGACACAGGAAGACTTGGACAGTGGTAAGCACACCATCTACGATGTGATCTTGCCAACTCCAGGTTACAAGATCAAGTACCCAGAAAACGACCAATTGAAGCAGGTTTACACAGAAGCCATGGCTAAAGACGGCTTGGATCCTTTTGATATGAAGAGAAAGGTGATTGAGTTCTCGTTGGCAGGTTCATACAGACACTTGGTCTCGAAGCCAGAGAACTTGACATACGAGGTGGTGAGATACGCGGAAGACCTTCCTTTGATGAAGACTGATTTGGATATCTTGAATGAGAGAAAGAAGAAGAAGGAGGAGGAGGAGAAGGAAAGGGAGGAGAAGGAGGAGAAGGAGAAGGAAGTGAAAGATGAACAGAATGATGACACTTCCAAAGCGACTGAAACTGTTTCCGAATTACCTTTTGCCGAGGAAGAAAGAAAGATTCCACAAGAGGAAGGTGACAAGATCGCCGTGATTTTGAAGATGCAATTGGGAGTGAGCACATATGCAACCATGGCATTGAGAGAGTTTATGAAAGCAGACACTTCGAGATTTGGAGCGGCGATGAAGTGATACAGGGCGATAGTATAAATAGTATTTAGTAATAGAAATCAGAGAAATCATCAATAGAAATCATCAATAGAAATCAATGTTCTAGAATAGAGAAATCATAAAAGGCAGTACAAATAATTACAGAGAAATCAGTAGTAAGTAGATTTACAGAGAAATTAATGTTCTGGAAGAGAAATCAGTGTTCTAGAATATCAGTATTAATAGCACTACAAACTCGTATTTTCAAGGGTCGACTTACCGCAGACAAACAGATCTGATCTCCAATAGGCTCGACTTACCGCAAATGAACAATTAAGCCTTTTTCAATGCCTTGATACTATCCATTTATAGTAGGTACAAATTTAGCTGCAAAGTTAACTTTTTGTTGTCCAAAATTAGTGTTCAGTGTACGGCTTTCCAAATATTATAACGGTTTTTCATCACTTTTCACACGGCAGGACGATTTATAGTTCAACGGCTCTACAATCATCTTCGCAAAGGTCATCAAAGATACTCAACGGTCATCCAATTTATTCAACGGCTTTTACTTTTTCTGATCTATAAATTCACCACTAGATCTGCTTTTCTCACTATCCACACACCCAATTGCAGCTTACTATGACGAAGATTCCAGTTATTTCCACCAAAGAGTTCAAGACTCTCTTGAAAACTACCTTGCCAAACAAGGCCAGAGTTATCCCGGTCGATGCCACCTGGTACATGCCCAATGTCCCCAAAGACAGTAAGGACGAGTTCTTACAAGGTGGAAGACTTCCCAACGCAGCGTTTTTCGATCTTGATGAAATCTCCTTGAAGGGGTCGCCTTACCCTCATATGCTCCCGAAGCTCAATGACTACACCAAGGCAATTGCAGACTTGGGAATCCGTAAATCCGACCATCTTGTTGTTTATGACAGACCGGGTATTTTCTCCAGCCCGAGAGCAGCGTGGTCCCTTTCATTGTATGGCCACGATTCCGTGTACCTCTTGGACAACTTCGTCAAGTACGACGGACAACTTGAGGAGACTCCGGTATCGCTGTTTGCAACTCCTGCTGAGCCAATTGACGGTGCTGAAGAAGGTGGAATCAGCGAATCAGCGTTCAAGGACAACTACGCAAACCAGGTCATTGACTACGAGGAATTGTTGGATTTGGTCTCTACTGGAAAGTTAACAGAGGATTACATTTTCTTCGATGCTAGACCTAAGGATAGGTTCACCGGTAAGGATCCAGAACCAAGAGCAGGCTTGAGCTCTGGCCATGTTCCCGGAAGTTTGAATCTCCCATTCCCCAAGGTCTTGAACGGGAACCAGGGTTTCAAGTCACGGGACGAGCTCTTGGAGATTTTCAAGACCGACTTTGGCCTCGACTTGAGCTCGCCAGCCTTCTTGGGCGATAAGAAGGCAGTCATCGTTCTGTGTGGCTCCGGAGTCACTGCTGTGATTCTTAAGTTGGCCATTCAATCCATTATTGGAGTCGACGTTCCAATTAGAGTCTACGACGGCAGTTGGACCGAATGGGCCAGTCGCGCACCCGAGAAATACATCGAAAAGGATTACTAGCGGGCTAGAATACATGTTTTTTGAAAATTCGTAGAATTCCTATAAAAGTCACAAGACAAAATATGGAACCAAAGTGCATTAACACTACTTCTGCAGCACATTATCTTCACCTCATCTCTGCTATCTCCATCACATGTCATCCATTGACTTCACCAAAAATGCTCCCTTTTCTCGTTTCTACATTCTAATACATATGACTCATCTACTTGTATAAATTCAAGGTCTGCGCCTCGATCTGTCTCTGCCAACATGAGCATCAAGCCCTAATATCTATCACTTCGTCGGATATAGTCATCCTTCTACTCAACCATTTGAAACCTCAATTACCGGCCTGGGTCTTCATCTTGTTGGCTCACCGCGTTGTACGATCACGCTTCTTTTCTCCCTAACAATCAATTGACAAAAACTTGTACTTCTTCTTGGTTGGTTCGTAGCAATCGTTCAATGCATCGTCATCCACAAACCAAGTCACTCTGCCCGCTGCGCTCTCATTCACAATCGACGACGGCAAGCCCTTCTCCGGTCTCTCCATGATGGTCCTCATAATTGGGGCCTTGGTCAAACCTTCCACCACAAATGCAACACGGGACGAATGCAGGATCACTGGGATGGTCAAGGTGATTCTCTCCGAAGGTCCCAGTGGAGCGTTGGACACAGGGATGCACCATGCCAACTTTTCTCTCAAGGCCTCACCGTCGTTAGGGAAGAGCGAGGCAACGTGCCCATCTGGAGCACATCCCAATAACAAAAGGTCAAACATTGGCAACTTGACAGAATCTTTCTTTGCAAAGTTGTGTACGAGCACCTTCTCGTATTGGTCCGCACATTCCTGAGGGTCGCTCAACAAAGTTGGGTCGATGTGGTAGATGTTTGGCTTTACAGAGCCTTCAATATGGTCAAAGATTTCTCTTTTCGCCTGTCCGTAGTTGGAGTCTGGTGAGTCAAAGGGCACCAATCTTTCGTCGGCGAAGTATATGTCCCATCTATCCCACTCAATAGACTCTTGTCTCAGTAACAAGCCTTCCTTTAAGATCTTAATGAGCGAACCTCCAGAAATGGCGATTTTGAAGCGCACGGTCGCGGACTTCTTGGGCTTCTTCTCCTTTTTAGCTTTGCCGCCAATTTGCGTTGTCGATAACGAGACGTGTAATTCAGGTCTTGATGAAGGAGATCCATTTTGGATGGCCAGTGTGCTCATCACCGACTGCATGGCTGTAGGCAGTGGCGATGCGTTCACCGACAGTGCTACCAGTTTTTTTGATCTTTCTTCTTTCAAAAGCTCGATCCGTGCCCTGTCCAAGGTGTCGTATAAGGTCATGTTCTGGGCCAGGATAACGTGGTCCGCGACTGCCTCAGCAACACCGTTGAACTCCGGGAACGAGTAGATTAAGGGGACGGTGGTGGTCATATCGTCCGGAGGGATGTATTGCTTGTCTTCAAAAGGTTGTAATGGAGAACTTTGTTGAAGGGATTGTATCCGTAATTTACAAAAAAAGCGGGCATCCGTGTGCAGGACCACGATTGCTGCCGAATCGATTCAGTTATCAGAGCGGGGCACATCCAATAGCAGGCGTTTTTTCTAGAAGCTTCCGAATATGGACGTCCTACGGCGGCCTATGGCCCAGAAGTCCCCATTTTAACAGCTGCTCTCCAGCTCTTGAAAAACCGTCTCCAGGCGATATATCCGGCTCTACGGCGACATGGTTCCGACATGCTAAGAAAATAGTTGTCTACGCTCTAAAATATGCGACATCTTTTGTTTGATCTGCACTGTGCGACATCTCCAGAATCCTGCAGACTGTCTTAATCATTCCTGCTTTCTACCTTGCAACATTACACACCTGTCACCATGATCAACAACTGTTTTGAGCTCACGCACCAGCTCACAGTGAGCTACCTCAAGTCGCACATTGCCTCTCGAAATGGCACTCAGCTTGAGAAAACCAGTGCCACGGAATCTTCCGTGCAATATCGTCTTGACCACCAAAGCAAGCCTATCTTGTACACTACCATCAACAAATTGGCAGACACAGTGAGTGTTGTTTCGCTCGTATCTGTTGGATCGTTGAACGAGCTGATTGTTGTTGACTGGGACAAGATTGTGGAAGTCAAGTTCCCCATCAACGAGATCTCTGTACTGGAGGACATCATCCGTCGGTTCAACAAAGTGCTTGAAGAGAACGTCAAAAGCTTGGATGTTTTGAAGAAGATCTTTAAGCTGACTCACGAGGAATGTAAAGATAAGCATCAATCCGCTGAGGAGAAGAAATCAGCCCAAGTTCCAGAAACCCCAATTGCTCAACCACCAGTCTCACTCCCTAATCGCGACTTTGAGCCAGAAGTGTCCTCACGTCCACCGGACATGCCCGACTTTGAGGATGAGCTCGAGATCAGAGCAAAACCAAGACCACAGCAGACTTTCTACCCATCAATTGGCGATAGTGACCTCAATCCACCAGGTTTACCTAAGAATCCAGAATTGAAGCCGTTCATCGATCCGCTAGCATCTGGGGGAAATGGAATGTACCCATCTTCAGACCACCCGTTGTTTGGAAACAGAGAGGGCGGAAATACATCGCGCTTGGGGGTTCCACCAGGTGCGAGATTCGACGACCCATACGGCGAGGACAACTTGGAGGCTATGGGAAGTGGACTTCCGGGAACTTTGCGGGGCGGTGCCATGAGGGGACCAGGCTTTGACCCCTCGAGTGGCAGAGCTGGACCCCATGGCAAGAAGGACTTTGATCAATCCAAGTTTGCAGGTCCCGGATTTGGCGGGCCCGGATTCGGAGGCAGTGGTCTTGGGGGGTTCCCGTTTTGAAACTGCCAAAATGAGTAACGAGATGGCTGCGAATGAGGAACGGAGAAGAAGATGAATGGAATTTAGGGAGAAAGGTTGATGAATGGAGTTGAGGGAGAAAGGTTGATGAATGGAATTGAGGGAGAAGGGATGAGAGACGAAAGAGTTGACGATGGATGAATGAGATTATGATGAATGGGATGAAAAATATGAAAAATGACGAACTATGGAGTGATTGCTGATAAGATAAGCGAGAGGACCATTCAAACGGGAAGGAATATTGGCAGGTTTTACCAGCAACAATGGAATACTCAACTGGAACCGAGGATGAATGAGGGTTGAAGAATGAAATGATATCCCTGAAGAATGGTTAAAGAATGGACGGTATTGGTGAAGAATAGATGGTATTGGTGAAGAATGGACGGTATTGGTGAAGAATGGATGGTATTGGTGAAGTATGGATGGTATTGCTGGATGGTATGGCTGAAGAATAGCTGAAGAATAGCTCAAGAATAGCTGATATGGTTAAAGAATGGTTGATAATGGCTGATAATGGCTGATAATGGCTGACATGATTCAAAATTAGTTGACAAGGCTTCGATTTTCACGAATGTTGATATTCAAGAGTGGCTGATGTCAATTGTTGACTATAATTTTCATCCCATTGTCACTACTCGATTATTTCAAGTTCGCTACAAGCTAATCTGGAATACTGTTGAGATATGTAAAATTGAAGGATTATTCGGGAATTATTAATTGGGGGTGAGTGCCCAGTCGACAATTTATATTATGTTCCACTTTGGTTGCGATAATTATATAGAACAATTACAAACAAACCACAAATAGGCAATGTACTACTTCCCTCTTAGGCCTTGCGGATGTTTGTACTAGCATCTCAACTTAAACTTTTGTGGAGTGCATTAGCTTCTATTGCCGTATGTGGGACCCTACATCATGTGACTCGAAGACAATGCTATAATTGGCAGTGCTCCTAAACACTCCTTGAATGAGCCACCAAATCTCACATTTGTCCCCACTTTGACGTTATTAACGGATTACGTCAAAACCATTATCACATTACAAGATTAATGTGGAGAGATGAATTTAGATTGTTCGTGTGGCTTGTGAGCAAATTACAATGCAGTGTTAATAGTGGTCCACATAGAAAAAGTGGTCGTTCATATCGAATTCTGGGTCTCCACATTAGGTACTTGTTGTGCTTGTTCTGGCCAACTCTCATACATACCGCTATCGTACGGTTTCATTTTCCGCAGTATTCCGCTATGGAAGACCCCTCTTGCACCATCTCGCTCCAAATCCAAGCGGGCTCAACTCCTACCCACAGGAGGAAATTTCAAGGTCTCGTTTAGTTCTATCGCAGTAGATTCTTTTTTGTGTGTCTAAAAACAAACACTCAATGCGGTAATCGGAATCACATACACAGGGCGATCAAAGTGGGGTCACGGAAAGGCACTTGGCGATGCCTGTTAACAACAACAAGTTTGAGGACCTCGAGAACGCAAACAAAGCGCACACCTCGCACACGAATGACATTGTTTGTCTCGAGTAGGTCCGACTGTTTGTACCTGGTCCCTTCTTTCGGTAGGCTTTGCATCGTTAACGACCATCACCTTCCCAAAAAGGAAATTCCATCAACCTTCCTGATTGAGTAAGAAAATGTCGAAAAACCCACACATCAATAGAAGCCGTGCATCGGGGCAAATATACTACGGGGAAGCACATCAAGCAACTTATAAATACTGAAATCGCTAGTTTTGTTAAGGATTATATAACTTTATATCAGATACCCAGCAAACTTACAAAGTAGCTTCGATACTTTCAAGGCCAGCACCTTTATACATACAGTTGATACCCACTATTGCACTATAGACTTGCATTAGTACACTGCTGACAAAAAAAGCTTCTTCTTTGCTACATCCCTGTCTGATTCCACCTATCAACCATGGGTAACCACATTTACAATGCATACACGCCGCAGTTTGGCGAAGACGGAGACGAGCAGTCTCTGCCTCGCCTGAACCCATACCAGACCTACCTTCAGAGAAGGCAACAAGGCTACCCGCTGATGCCTCAGACACCACAAGCCGCTCACTCCATCGACCTGGCTTTTGATCCATACTCACACCCAAGAAGTTACGTTCAAAATTTGGAGCTGGTTTCCTCCACAACCTCGAACACTACCAACACATACGTCGACACATATGAGCAACAGTCGCCTCACGCTGACGGTCGCTCGAAGAAAAAGAAGAACTCGAGAAAGGCTCCACCAGCAGAGACTCCTGTATTTGCATCGCAGACCAACTTGGCTCCTCAGGAGGATGCCGAGAGTGGTATTCAAAACCAAAAGAGAATGTTCTCTTTCCTTTTTTCCAAGGAAGTTCCTCATGTTCCAAATGAGGACGAGAGAAAGCTCTACCCATGGCACATCACCAACTACTTCAACCAGTTGGGTTTCTGGTGGTTGTGGCCTATCTTGAAGACTGGTTACAAGAGAACTTTGACCGCAAGTGATTTGTTCGTTTTGACCCCAGAGATCAAGGTCGCTTCTATGCACAAAGCCTACCAGGAGCACTTGGACAAGATTCTCCACCGTGCTGTTGAGAAGCACGCATGCCTGGGCAAGCCAGACTCTGAGTTTGTGTGGCCATCTACTGCCATCCCAATGGCCTTGTTTTTGACCTTTAAGTGGCAGTACTTGTTGTCGTGCTTCATGTTGATGCTCGCCTTCGTGGTGGCTGCACTTTCACCATTGCTCAGTAGAAAAATCATCCAGTTTGTGGAGTACAGATCCTTTGGTATCGAGAGACACTACGGAAAGGGTGTTGCATACGTCGTTGCTGCTGTCGTCCTCAGTTTTGCAAACGGTCTCTTTGTAAACCACTATTTCCACCTTGCAATGATCACTGGTGCTCAGTTTAAGGCTGTTTTGACCAAAGCTATCTTGTTGAAATCTTTCAAGTTGTCCTCCAAGTCCAGATATGTGTTCCCACACGGTAGAGTTGCATCTTTAATCCTGACTGACTTGGCCAGAATCGATTTGGCCGTGGGTTTCCAGCCTTTGGTGGTTTGTTTCCCAATTTCAGTCATAATTTCCATTGCGCTCCTTATGGTTTACTTTGGAGTCCCAGCCCTCGCAGGTATTGGTCTTTTCATTGTGTCTTTGGTTGTCTGTGTCTGGTTGACCAAGATCTTGTACGACACTAGAGAAACCGTCGTCAAGTTCACCGACCAGAGAATCGGTCTCATGAGAGAGGTTTTGGAGAACTTGAAGGTGATCAAGTTCTACGCTTGGGAGATGGCTTATAAGATGAACATCATTTCTGTTAGAGAGAAGGAAATGAGCTACTTGTTCAAGATTAAGGTTTTGAGAAACTTCATTACCGCATATGCTGTCACTCTTCCATCCTTGACCTCCATGGTTTCTTACGTTACCATGTGGGCTTCCAACAGAACTCGTTCTCCAGCTGATGTCTTCTCTTCGCTTTCCTTGTTCGCCATCTTGGCACAGTCCATTATGCTTTTGCCAATCGCTTTGTCTTCTGGTGCTGATGCTTACATTGGTTTCAACAGATGCCGTGACTTCTTGAGCTCCGATGAGTTTGATGACCTGAAGATTGGCGAGAAGCTGCGCCGCATTGAGTACGAGCCAGAGGCACATGTCCTTGAGAAGCAGCTTACTTACGGTTCCGAGGAGAGCAACGATTACTCCGAAAAGCCATACTATGGTACCAGTGCAGACACTGTTCTCCTGATCAGAAACGGTAACTTTATCTGGGAGACTTTCCACGATGACTTGGACGAGTCTCTTTGGGACGTTTCTAAGGAGACCAGAGACGCTAGAAAGGCCGAAAAGAAGCAACAACGTGAACGTATCAAGATGATGAAGAGAGAAAAGCACGCCATCAACTCTTACGCAAACTCTGTTGGCAACCACTCCAGAGAGACTTTCAGCTCTGGCGAATCCGCTGACCAGTTCCAGTTCCCAGGTTTGTTGAACGTCAACATGGAAATTAAGAAGGGTGAATTCGTCATTGTCACAGGTATTATTGGTTCCGGTAAGTCTTCGCTTTTGAGTGCTATGGCTGGATTCATGAAGTTGAACAACCCAGACTCTGGTTCCTTGATTGTTAACGAGGAGCTCATTTTCTGCTCGGCTCCATGGATTCAGAACGCTACTGTCCGTGAAAACATCTTGTTTGGAAGTCCATACGATGAAGCTTGGTACAGAAAGGTCCTTTTTGCTTGTGCTTTGGAAGATGACATTGAACTTTTGCCAGCAAGAGACCGCACTGAGATTGGTGAGCGTGGTATCACCTTGTCCGGTGGTCAGAAGGCCAGAATCAACTTGGCCAGAGCCGTTTACTCTAATGCCGAAGTTTACCTTTTCGATGACGTTATTTCTGCTGTTGATGCCAGAGTTGGTAAGCACATTGTCCAGAACTTGTTCAGAGGTTTGTTGCGTGGAAAGACCGTAGTTTTGGCTACTCACCAGTTGGGAATAGTTCAGTCTGCTGACAGAGTTGCATTTTTGACCGGTGATGGCAGTGTTGATGTCGGAACTGTTCCTCAGTTGTTGGAGAGAAACGTTCACTTTGAGAGATTGATTGCTTACACCCAGGAACACGAAAACGACGAGGTCATTTCCAAGAGCGAATCTGACTACAATGTTGGCAATGTTCCAAGGGAGAAGTTGGGCGAACCAGTTCCAATCAACCCAGGCAGTTTGGAAGGTAGAACTATCCAGGATGAGGAGAGATCCACTAATGCTATTTCTTGGAAGGTTTACAAGAACTTCATTGAGCTCGGTTCTGGTGTTTTCGGAATCAGTGCTATGCCATTGTTTTTCCTTACTGTCGCTATTGCTACTTTCTGCCAGTTGTTCTCCAACACTTGGTTGACCTACTGGATGGAGAAGAAGTTCCCAGGAAGATCTGACAAGTTCTACGTTTCCATCTACGTTATGTTCAACATGCTTACCATTATCTGGACTGCTTTGGAGTTCTGTATGATGGCATACATGAACAACTTGTCTGCTGAGAAGTTGAATGTCCAGGCTGTTAACAAGATCATGCACGCTCCAATGTCTTTCATGGACACTAACCCATTGGGTAGAGTCTTGAACAGATTCACCAAGGATACCGACTCTTTGGATAACGAATTGGGTGAACAGTTGAGATTGTTCGTTTTCCCAATGGGTCTCATCATTGGTATCTTGATCTTGTGTATTTGCTACTTGCCTTGGTTCGCAATTGCCGTTCCATTCTTCGTGTTCTTCTTCATGTTCCTTTCCACATTCTACCAGGGTTCTGCTAGAGAGGTCAAGAGATTGGAGGCTACCCAGAGATCGTTGGTTTACAACAACTTCAACGAAGTTTTGTCTGGTATGGCTACTATTCAGGCTTTCAGAGCTGAGCGTGAGTTCATTGACAAGAATGACCGTCTCGTAGACAAGATGAACGAGGCCTACTACTTGTCGATTGCTACCCAAAGATGGTTGAGTGTTCATCTTGACATGATGGCCAGTGCTTTTGGTTTGATTATCTGTGTCTTGTGTATCACTGGACAGTTCAACATTGGACCTTCTGCCACTGGTTTGTTGCTTAACTACGTTATCCAGATAGTTGGTTTGTTGTCGTTCACAGTCAGATCTATGACTGAGGTCGAGAACGAAATGAACTCAGCCGAGAGACTTTACGAGTACGCTTTTGAGTTGCCTCAGGAGGCTGCTTACAAGAAGACTGAGTTCACCCCAGCTCCAGAATGGCCTCCAGCAGGTTACATTGAGTTCCAGAACGTTGCCTTGAGATACAGACCAGGTCTTCCATTGGTTTTGAAGGACCTCAGCCTTAACATCTACCCAGGTGAGAAGGTTGGTATCTGTGGTCGTACTGGTGCTGGTAAGTCGTCTATCATGACTGCTTTGTACAGATTAACTGAGTTGGATGAGGGAAACATCTTCATCGACGGTTTGAACATTGCTGACATGGGATTGTACGACTTGAGATCCAGATTGTCTATTATCCCTCAAGACCCCGTCTTGTTCCAGGGTTCCATTAGAAAGAACTTGGATCCATTCGGAGAGTATAGCGATGAGCTTCTTTGGGACACTTTGAGAAGATCTGGTCTCATTGACGGTGGAATCTTGTTCAGAATTAGAAGTACCAAGTACGACCCACAGAACAATGTGGGCTACGAGGACTTGCACAAGTTCCACTTGGACCAGATCGTTGAGGATAATGGTGCCAACTTCTCTCTTGGAGAGAGACAGTTGATTGCATTGGCCAGATCTTTGATCCGTAACTCTAAGATCTTGATCTTGGATGAAGCCACTTCATCTGTTGATTTTGAGACAGACTCCAAGATTCAAAACACCATTGCTTCTGAGTTCAAGCAGTGCACAATCCTCTGTATTGCGCACAGATTGAAGACCATTTTGAAGTACGACAGAATTGTTGTCATGGACCAAGGTGCAATTGCTGAGAAGGGTAACCCATGGACTTTGTACGAAAAGGGTGGCGTCTTTAGAAGCATGTGTGACAAAGCCAACATTACTCCTGACGATTTCTAGTCATGATTTATGAAAATGTATATTAGTGTATTTAACCGGAGACAATAAAATAATACCCACAATAAGCAAGTGTAAGATGTTCGGAGTTCCTACAGCAATGATCAAGAGAGTCTAAGGAAATTTTCAGGTGAGGTTAGCAAGCAAATTTATCGAGGTGAGAATGCCGAATAGCAGCAAGTTGGTTAGTATAGAAAACTGGCCTCATGGCAAGGTTACCTCATCAAAAGCACTAAACCCGGTACCAGTAGAAGAAATTGAAGGATACTCTAAACTTAATGCTGTTTGAATTCCTAACAAGGAAATGAAATAACCACCACCTTTAACTTTAAGGTTAAGCTTTGAGACAACTAAACACACCTTCCCAATTCTACTATATTTATCATTTCTGAGCTAGCTAATCCCACTTTCCTAATTCTACAACAGTAGTCATTAAAGAGGCAACACTTCCCTCTACAGCAGTAGTCATTCAACACTTCCCAATTCTACAATAGTAATCATATCTCATAACTTTTCGTTCTAGGGTATCATAAACGATCACTTAAACAATCAAAATCACTTATAATCACTCATAATCACCCATGCTATATCCTACTCAACGAGTAGAATATTTGCGCAGCCGATGCATCGTTCATTAACGAGTACTTGACGTTTCCATCAACATCTCCTCCACAGAAGCTGTCCAGACCCAATGAGTATGCCTTGGCTGCAAACTTACTGGTGTACTTGGAGTACAACAGCTTTGGACCTGAAGTTGGGTTGGAGTAGAATTGGCCATCGACCTGATAGTAGTCGAAGATATACTGACCTTGTCTCAGCAATTCCAGAGAGAATCCGTTATCGCTACCTCCCATGTTCAAGTAGTCTGCAAAACCTGCGAAAAGAAGGTGCACGTACGACAAGTCGTTGTTCCAGTACCCGTTCGTGTAGAATGCACCGTTTTTGTTGGTTGCAGCAGTTGCCAATGCTGTGGCATTGTTGATGTAGGCCTGGTTTCCAGTTTCCTTATACAAGTATGAAAGTGTAGACATGAGGACTCCCACGGTGTAAGTTAACTTACCACCATTTGGAGCTCCACCATTGTTACTCACACCATCTTCAATCAAACCATCTGATGCCATCAAGTTGTTGTAGATCCATTGCACACAGTAGTTGGCAAAGTCCAATAAACCCTGGTCTTGAGTAACCTGATACAACTTGACTGCCAGGAGTGCAGCTTCGGTGGTTGAGATTGAAGCAATATAGCTGCCAGAAACAGCCCATTTCACTCCACCTCTAGTACCATCCCACTGACTCTTGATCAAGTCCATCAACCTCTTGGCCGTTTGCAAGTAGTCCTGGTTTTGGGTCTGCTGATAAGCATCCAAGAACACCCACAAAACCTGCGCATTGTCATCGGTATACACATCGTTGTCTTTAGCTGTCAGAGCGGAAAACCAGCCAGCCAGGTTCTGGTACTGCTTCAAGTTCGCACAAACCTTATTGATATAGCCTGCGTTTTTAGAGTCAGTCATAGCTTTTCCTGCGACTGCAATTGTCCATAACGAGGGCTCAACGAAACTCTGTCCCAGACACTCGGTGTCCTGGAGAGAGTTCCGCAGACTGTCCCAGAAAGTGCTCCAAATAGTGGTGATGGCATTGGAGAATGCAGTCGAAGGGTTGTACACACTGCTGTATGCAGCAGAAGGAACGGAACCACTAGCTTGTGCACTACTAGCAGCAAAACCACTAGAACTGCTGGATGGGCGGTTGTTGATGCTTGCAGAACTGCTGGCAAAAAGGTTTCCAAATGGACTGCCAGCAGTCGAACTTGGAGACAGGTTAGCAGAAGTAGCAATGTTGGCATTCGCAGCATTGTTGGAACTTACAACAGGTTTGGCACTTGCAGTAGCCACAGTGTTGGCATTGGTGCTGGTAGCTGCAGCAACTGGAGCAGCTCCATTAGTTGAGATTGGTTGGCCGTTTGCATTCACCAAAATAGTAATTGTTGTGTCTCCACCCTGGGCACTGTTTGCATTATCGACGTTTGCATTAGCGTTATTGAGGTTTGCATTCACGTTTGCATTAGTGGCTGCAGTGTTGACAGTTGCGTCATTAGCATTTGCTGTAGTTGCAGCAGCCACATTTGCTGTAGTCGCAGCGTTCACATTTGCGGTATTCGCAGCATTCACATTTGCAGCATTTGCCCTACCACGGCCGTTTGAAAAAGCATTAGCAATATCAGCTTGAATGCTTGCAATGTTACCTCTAATATTAGACTGAATACTTGCTATATTAGCCTGAACGTCAGCATAAATATCTTGAGCATGGCCTACTTGAGTTGGCACTGCTTGAGCAATAGCTGTGGTGGTTGGCTGCACGTAATCAGCATTATTTCCAACATTAAATCCAGCCGTGAAGCTGGAGCCTCCCTGAGGGTTGAATGCCTTTCCTATGGCTGCGGCGATGTTGTCCCAAATTGCTCTCTTGTCATTTTCTTTGTGGTTGATGGGCAAGCCCGATGATAAGGCTGCAAAAAGCAACGGTATAACGAGCTTCATGGTTAAGGAATGTAGACCACGAGAACAGTGATATAAAGAAGCGATCGTTTATCTATATAAATGCAGGGACTCATGTATATTTATACACCTCCTTCAAGCAATGCTCGACATGTACCTTTGGCTGAAAAACGCTTACAAGATCACGTTCCTTATTCTGACCTACTTCATTAGGCAAAAACGTTAAAAGCTTAAATAATATTTATGCTACAAAATTGGCGCAAACCTCCGGTCCGCACATTCTTCTCCAACCGGATCCCACACACTGCCCCTCCTATATTCACATGAAACAACTCTCCACCAACACATCGCTGCTAGACGCTTACCTTGTATGGAGATTGTTTACCTCTTGTGTCAGAAGTCAAGTGGGGCATTGCCCACTTGCTTATTTAAGCATCTTAGGTAGTCTGTAGCAGCAGGGGCTGGTTACGAGCCTTTCGGTGCAATTGTTCAGTCGGATCAACCTCTTGCACAGGTCGACGAGTACTGCGGATGCCCCTTTCTTTACTTGCTGTGGTAATACAATGAGTTTTCATGAGTGGTTGTTGCTTCGTTTTCCGCATGTTGCGTTCCTCCATGGATCATGACCCCTCCTCTCCTCACTTGTAGCCACCCTCCTTGGAACAATGTCCAAATCAGGAAATTTCGGTTGCCTGGCGACACTTCGATACTGGCCGTGATTTGCACCAAAATCTAGCACAATCCTAGGGGTGATCAGCCAAGCCATCTGGACAGTATGAGGAGGTGGACAGGGATGAATAGAGAAGAGGCATGGATAGAGAAGGGGGATGGATAGAGCTATTCAGGAGGGATGAAATCTACGAGGACAAGAAATTATGTCTCCCACATGGGTTTCAATGCATTTTCCCTCCCACTTTCTACTTTAGTCTTCGGCGATATTCTCATTGAGTCTAGCGATAGTTTATTGGAATTCCTCGCTGTTTATTTTTCATTCCTCCTCCTTGCACATATTGCTTTTATTCTTTTTATGCAGTTTCGGATCAGATTTGTTCCACTAATATTGTCAAGTTTCAGGAATGAACAAGAGTTGTAAGACAATGAAGTGATGTCATACGATAAAAGTGTCAGAGTCATTAAACCCATGGGTATTGTACGAGCATTGAATGATTATTGTATGAATATTGTATGATCAATGTCCGTATTTCAACTGTGGTCCTCTATTTCTTTTAAGCCGCCTCGAAGGGGTTGACCGGTCTAATCGTGTCGGAATTTACGAGGCACAGCACGTCTAAGCTAGGTAATAAAGCTCGATGTAGTAATTTTTTGTGTCGCACCATTTACGTATTTTCCATCACACTGAATTTTCAAACTACGATGGACTTATCAAGGTCATTGCCCGTATACTCTAACCATTGTATTATACGAAACAATAGTAAGCTTTTCTTACATGCCTTAATGAGTATTCTTTGATGCTATAGATATAAAAGTCTTGGAAATCTCCCAAACTGAACTTAATCTCCATTCCTCATCTGGATGGTAGTTTGTGGATTGGTTAAATTGGCTGTTTAAGTTCTAGCTGTTTAGGGATTAAATTGTAGCCGTTAGTTATGGAGTTATGGATTTTATTGATTCTTTATTGTCTTATCCATCTCTTGTCTCCATTTCCGTTCACCGGATCTCCCTCCATGCTATTTTTCCACCGGAATGGAATTTCTTTATCAGTTACTCCTTTTGATACCAGCTATAATTATCAACCTCCTTGTCTGTGTTTACCTGAGTTCCAAGACTAAAATTATCCACTCCTTTCGCCATCTCCGTAAAATCGCTACTCCGGAGATAATCAGGATTTAGCATACCTCCCAGTAAATCTTCCCAGTAAACGTCCTAGCAAATATTCTAACAAATACCAGCAAATATTCATATCAAATACCAGCAATATTCCTGTCAATACCTCCTAGGAAATGTCTCCAAGTAACTTCGTTCTTTTTTTGACTTCAATTCTGTACTTGAAGTAATGTCCTCCCCTTCTTTTCACCTTTTTCATTCTCTCTTCATCCAATTTTAACTTACCTTTCTCTCACTCTTTTCCTTCCCTCACAACTTATGTGTTAGGTAAAACAACAAATATGCGTTGGCCTTGGCCACTTCATCGTGCGAAACCAACGAAACTATGCTATCGTCGAACTTGAACCATTGTCCATTCCCGTTCTTGATCAAAACCACATAATGTCCCGTGTGAACCAGGCCAATGTGGCATACCAATGCAAACAACTCAAATACCTTGTTCTCGTCGACTTGGTGGTTGCCCAGATCATAAGCATACTTGGTCATGTTCAAGTAGAACGGCGTCTCCACCGGAGTCTCAATCTTTGACGACGTATCGTTGAACAAATTGTGCTCAAATCGCTTCAACTGAATCGCCAACACTGGAGGGATGGTCTTGAGTTTGAGCGATTTCGTAGCCTCTGTCTTATCCTGACAGTTCTGGCACGTGTACTTCACGTCGAGCTTCTCTTCCTGTGTGTACATGTCTAGACAGTCGTACAACGTGATCTTCTTCGACGCTGACTTTGTCTTGATCTCCAACGAGAGGTCCATCATCGGATCAATGGTCTTGGTCACAGAATCACATCTCAAGCACTTCACTGAACTCTGCAACTCACCCGAAAATGTCACATGAGAAATGCACTTGCATTCATCTTCGGCCTCGTGCTTGTTCTGGTTCTTGATGACCCTCTTGTAGTCGGAATGGAGCTCGTCCAAAAGAAACTGCCAGAATTCGTGTGCATCCTGTTCTTGAAATCCCGCGAGTGACTTCTTCTTATACCAAGCGGTGGTCAAGAGGTGAGTGATTCCGTAGCCTTCGTTCGATGCTGAGGTGTACACATGCTGGAAGATGTTGTCGATGCTGCATGTGATACAGGCGGTTGTTTCGTCAATCACCACATCATTCTGCACACGCTTTTCACACGCAAAGAAGTGGTCGTCGTTGTTGAAGAACTGGTACTTTATAATCGGATTGTGTATGAGGGTCTGTAGAATCGAACTCATGAAACACGTTGCCCCCAAATTTACAAAGCCCTTGAGTCCACTCACGGCCTTGACGGATGGGTTTGTGTAGTGCTCCTCTACTTCAGCTGAGAGTGGCTGGTCCATTTTCGAGAGCACCTGATCCATCTCGCCTGCTTTCCCCACAGACATCTTGAATATTCCCTGTCTGATTCTCTCGAGCTCAGGATGGTTGACGTAGTCTCCGCACAGAAAACAGTAAAGTAAACCATTGGATGAATCGATGCCGAATAAATGCTGGTGAAGCTTGAAGTGTGTGTATGCATGACGCTGGTGGTTGAAACACCCGACGTGTGGACACTGCAAGCAAATGAAGTTAGTTTGGAAGTTGTTAAGCGAGCAATCTGTGCACTTGAGTGAACTGGTCTTCCTCTCGATGAGCTTTTGGTAAGGAACAATGGCTCCGTCCTTTTTGGACTTGTACACCTTGGAGTCTGAAAACGACAACGAGAGGTTCACGGCCTGTTTATATGTGGTGAAGACGGTTTCTTTGGCCTTCAGCTCAAGAACAGACCGGATGTGATTGCACGCCTTGATGGTTCTGAAATTGTCGGGAGGTGGTGTTAGTTCCTGGATCTTACTAAAGGACTTCTTCCGGTTCAACCCATCTCCCCCATTCGGTACGGTCTTGTTAGCATGCATGTTTAGTGTAGTGGTTATGATGGTTAAATGTGATGGACTGTCGTCTCGTGAGGCATCAGCGGTACCGGCAAGGTGGGTTTAAATGAACGGCGCTTGGTACTGAGTGTCGACTTTGTGTAGGATTGGGTCCGTGGTAGGATATAGATGTGCAGAATATATGTGATTGGTGATTAATGGAGTGCCTTGTCGTACAAGTGCACTTCGCTAAAGATCACTGAAACCTAGGCCGTGTGAAAAAATCGGGATCAGATTCGTAGGGGTACATTGGTGCAGGAGATAGCAAGAAAAAGAAAACTCTACGCAATGATGCGATGTTCGCAGGCTATGTTAACGGAAGTATGTAGTCCTACTTGAAGTGATTGTCTCACTTATCATTCGTTGACTTACATTCTCGGTTGTTACCGAGGGCAAAATTTTAGATTTGTTCAGACTTTCCATTTACAGTTCTATCTAAAATTAGTCTATTATGGAGAGATAAAGCCCCTCAGCTGAAGTTAATTAGAATTATACAAATAAGAACCATTATGTTCGTGAGAAAAGTAAATCCAACATTAAGTTGGATATTCACTTTCAAGTAATCAACACAATTATCCGATGAGTCTTGACCAATTCAATGAGTATATCGTCAATTCAATGAGTACATCGTCAATTCTCTTGTGTTGATTCGTTTCTACACCTCCTTCACCCTAATTTCTCCTGCCATCTCCTCAACCTGGTCGTCGGACAACTTGGTGCTGGTCAAGTTGACCGATTTCAAATGCGGAGGAAGGTCGAAAGGTTCCGAAAAACAATTTCTGCTCAAGTTGAGCTCCAAGAGCGATTCCGGGAAACTCACCTCTTCACACACGAGCTTGTTGTTGCTGAGGTCCAAATTTGTGAGTGTGTTTGGGATCGCAATTTCCGCGAAGCTCTTCAAGTTGCAGCCACTAATTCTCAAATGTGTCAAAGACTTTGGCGCATTGATATTTTTTGCAATATCTGCAACATCCAAATTTTCAAGGACGAGCTCTTTCAAGTTTGCAAACGTGAGCGCTCTTTGAGGTCTCCATTTTCCTCCAATCACAGAGAGCCTCTTGAGACTAGACGGGAATGATGCGAGTTGCGATGATATAGTACAGTTCTCCATGCCTAGCTCTTTGATACCTGCTGGTAATCTCAAGTTACGGGTGGTGCGGAAGGTAAGATTGCTCAATGTTAATGATGAAAGCTTGTGGAACCTCTCAAAGTCCACCGAATTCAACAATTCACCCGAAAGTTTGAGGTCCTTGCACTCAAAGAATGACGATGGGAGGTGTTCAGATCTTGCGGCAGACACTAAAACCAACTTGTCGGGATCACTGACTTCGATGTGAACATGTTCCAACCGTTTGGCAAGATTAAATTTGTTCAAGTTCACATTATTCACGTGGTAGAGTCCCACGAACCGAAGTGATGCGGGCATTAAAAAGCCCTCATCGAGATCAAACCCATTGGCAATAAGTAACTGTTCCAAATTAACTGGTAACTTGACAATTCCTTTGGCTTCAATTGCTGGAATTTGGAACTCTTCATCAACTTCGCCCAAAGGAAGTAATCCCAATGTCTGGATAATGTTGTAAATCGAACCACACAATCTCAACTTCTCAAGCGCATACAAAGTATGTTCCTTCGTGGAAGCGTGGATCTTTACTTTGGTGTGCTCAATTGAAGAAATGAACTTCTGGTCTGCACTCGTCAAGTATTCGATGGCTGCAACAAACCTGTCAAAAGAAATCTGGTTCTTCAACTTGAAGTCAAGTGTCAATGATTTTTGAGTATCAGATTCGCTGTAAGCATCCAAGACCGCAACAGGATCGGCAATCTCATCAGAAACAAATATTTCGTTTCCAAGCTCCGTGACATTTCCACATTCAATCATTTGAGAGAGCAAAAGACCATCGGTCTCGCCAAAGAGATTGTCAATATCCTTATCAAGCCAACTTCCGTCCGCAGATTCAGAATTGATGATACTGTTCTGCCTAGACGATGTACGAGATGATGGTCTTCTACTAGATGTGTAATCAATGATAGACCGTCTTCTGTAACCACTGCTGGTTCCATTCTTCTCCATTTCTTTCCTCTCCAACCGCATCTTGGTGGCCATGGAAATCTTCGTTGGTTTGTTCTCGTTTTCTGAGCTCGTCGGGGTAATAGGACTGGAAGTGCCTGATCTTGAGGTGGACTTTCTCCTGGTGTTCGACAGCATGTTCAATGCGAGTCTATTGATGTTCTTCGATGCAGGTCTGACCTTAACTCCCAAATCAAACCTTTTGCTGGTCCGCTTCTCATCCTGGCCCTTTGAAATGTTCTCAAAGAGCTTGGCCTTGGCCTTCGTGGACGAGGTGGATGCTGTCGATGTGGGCTTAGTGGAGGTCGATGTCGATTTCGGTGTATCGAGAATGTTTTCGTTGAGGACTGCAGTGCTGAAGGGACTGCGAAGAGTTTGATGAGTGAATGAGCAATTGGCACTATCAGCATTGTTCAGAATATCTGCAAAACTGTCTTCAGATGCAATTCTTGGAGATATAAAAGTGTCAACCGGACATGTGGATACGCTAAGAGGGTCGACCAGCATGTCTTTGATTCTTTGAGGAGTGTCAGTAGCAACATTGATAAACGATTCATCAGCACCAAGGTTGCTTTGAGAAGATATGCTAGCTGTCTTTTCAGGAGTATTCTTAGCAACTGGACTGTCTTTGAGGACATGTGAGTTTGGAGTATCAGATTTGTTGGTTTGGTCGGTATTGTTAACAAGAACGTTTTCGGTATCAATAGCCTTTTCAGTATCAACTTGGGCGTTTTCAGTACCAACAGTTTCCTTGATATCTTCAGCTTCTTCGACCTTCACGCCAGCAACCTCAACATCAGCAGTTCCTTCCACTGCCTTGGTATTTTCACCCTCAATCGTAGCCGATTCTTTCATGTTCTCAGCAATTCCTTCCTCTTTCATCTCAACATCCTCTGCCTCTTTTGTACCCTCCTCCTTGTCCTTCGAGTCAGAGAAGTTGCTCAACGTAGGCGAAGAAGCGTTCGTAGGATCGATGTCCATCACAAGCAGCTCTTCCATATCGTTCAAAAACCTCTCACTGGCGTTCTGTGGAGCCAGATGTCCAAACCTTTCAAAGAACCCTTCACTGGCATTCAGAGGCAGTTCACCAAATGTGTCGTTAACATTCTTGCGAGCAGAATTGTCAAGTTCGGTCAATTCGGTGGTGCCGTCAACCTTGTCAAAGATGTCGTGTGAATCCTGACCAGTGACTTCTCTAATCGACAGCTGCTCTGAAATGTCCGAAAACACATTGCCTGCTGTGAACAGATTGTTGTCGTCGTAGTGAACCAAGTCCTTGTCTTCACTGGAGTAACACAAGCTGCTCGGACGTCCAGAGCCACTCACGTCATTCGACTTCTTCTTTGAAAGAGAAGCAGAAGCTGGAGTGGTGGGTTGAATAGTAGAACCAACCAAAGGCTTGTTTTCAACCAGGGAATTAACCGCAGATGTTTCAGCTGGTAAATTAACCAAAGAGGTCTCAGCCACAGGTGAGATCTTCTGTTTTCCGACCAACGAAGATGTAACATTCTCTGTTTCAATCGACGATGAAATATGCTTTGGTGTTGGGTCACATGATCCTTCAAGTACCACAACGTGCTTTGGTGTGCGTGGCTCAGCTGCGCGCGTTGCAGGAGATGACGTGCCAGCTGCAGGTACTGCATGTTGGTCCTCGATTTTTTTGCAGTCAATGGTAGCACTCTTGGGCTCTTCAGACTTGCCTTCGAGGTTTGAAATGCCGAGTCCAGAAGCTGTCATGTTGGCAGTATTCGCTGAGTCCGAGGCGTCAGGCACCGTGTCGATCATCATGCCATCTGCCGCCTCATGAGAAGAGGGGGTAGGAAGTGGGCTTTCTGGTACATCAAGTGATTGCTCAGTAGTAGGTGCTGAAACCTCATCAATTGTTTGCTCAGCAGCAGCAATAGGTGCTGAAACCACTTCAAGTGTTTGCTCAGCAATAGCGACTGGTTCTGGGATAGCATCATGCTTTTCTTCTTCAACCTCTGTTTCTGCAATATCAACATCTTCTGTCTGTGCACCAACTGGATGTTCGATCGATTTGATATGCTCATCAGAAATAGCATCGATTGGTTTCAGTTCGATTGAGGCCACAATTGACTCCTGTTCAGTTGGATTCTTCTCAATTGACTCCTGTTCAGTTGGATTCTTCTCAATTGACTCCTGTTCAGTTGGATTCTTCTCAATTGACTCCTGTTCAATAGATTTCTTCTCCTTCTGGTCAATCTCCTCAAGCACATTTTGGTTGTCCTCCTCGGTCAAAGCCTCTGCCAATGGCTCTTCCATGATTAGCGGGAGGGTCGAGTCCTGATCGCTCATTATCTCTGTGTCATCTTCAAAAGACTGGAAGGAATGTCCCTTAGAATCTTCCTCGATGATTTGAGCATCTATACTCTTAGGTTCACTGTACGAAATAGACTTTTGTTCACTATGAGAAGCCTTTTGTGATGGTTGTTCACCTGTATCTCCCAGTGCGTTTTCTGTTCCCTTTCTACCAGGAACCATAAGGAGTTTCTGCCCGAATGGGTGACGAGCATTGAATGCCAGATTCTCTGCAGGTCGTTGAGGACTGGAAAATCTCGAGTTTCCTGCACTCGATCTCTCCTCCTCTTCCTCTATGGCTATTAAAACCTCGCCACTTCCACTACGGAAGTCGAAGCATCCGCTCAAAACTGGAGCCAAGAGGATGTTGCCCATTTTTTTAACGTCACTTTCACGTTCAGATTCGTCGGCAATGTACTCAGCATCGTCAGACAGTAACGAATCTTGTATGAATATCGTGGAGAAACGCTTATTGTCCTCAGCCAGTAATGAGGGCTTCCTTCTAAGAGGAATGTCTGAGGTCTCACTCTCATTCTCCGACTCTCCATCACTCAATCCACGTGACTCCACGAGAACATCGATCAATGCATCTGAGTCTAGTTCTTCGTCTGGGTACACGCAGTAGTCCACTGCGTCGTCTTTGTAGTCGGGGTTTCCAAGCAGGGAAGGGACTGGTGGCATTATGGTCACAAACGTGGATAATGATGGAGTAATTGGACTTCGTGGAAGTGCTTGTGGAAGTGGAGGTGGAATTGGCAAACAGAGCGATGCTGCTTTTAACATCGACAGACTAGGTCTTTGTCCTGTGAATGACCTTACAGCAGTGCTCTTTTCTTGCACGCTTAGGTTAGTTGTCGGCATTCCTTTAGGAGTAGTTTTTGTAGGCGTACTTTTAGAAGCCTGAGGTTTTGAAGACTGAGCTTTTGTACCTTGAGGTCTTGACGAGCTATTGACATTCCTCGTGCTACGCACTTCTTTTTGCTCTTTCGACTTGATGGTTGGTTTCTTCACAGGTTCTGGTATTGTTGAAGTATTCACCCTCTTCTGGTTCACCTTTTCATCAGACCTCTTATTTAAATTTTCACTTCTCTTCTCACCCCTCTTCTCACCTCTCTTCTCGTTCGACCTTTCGCTTAATCTCTCCCAAACTGGAATATCCGGATTCCTGGCCTCCTGTTTCCTCGCCCTAGACTCTGCTAATCGCTTGGAGTAGACAGTTTCCACAGGCTTCCTTGGGGCTGATGGTACATGTCTCTTGGAGTAGACACTATCGACCGTTCGCCTCGAAGACGCGCGTTCACTGTGAAATTCCAGTATCATAATCTCCACCTTTTGTTCAAGAGACTTCCTCCGGTCCTGTTCAAGAGATTTTCTGCTTTCAAGGTGTTCAGACTTGATCCTTTCCAGATTTTCAGACTTTCTTCTTTCAAGATTATCAGACTTTCTTCTTTCAAGATTGTCAGACTTTCTTCTTTCAAGTTGGTCAAGAGATTTCCTCCGCTCCATCTGTTCAGACCTCCTGCGGTCCTGGTCAGACTTCCTCCTTTCCAGCTTATCCGAATAATCAAAAGATTTCCTTTTCCTCTCTATGCTCTCCAAACTCTCCACACTTTTTCTATTCTCCAAACTCCTCCTCTTCTCCAAGCTCCTCCTGCTTTCCTCAGTCTTGTTCATCTTCTGTTCGCGTAGCTGTGCAGCTCGTTCTGAGAATATCGAGTGGATTGGTTTGATCATCCCTTTTCTCATTGGCAGAGGTTTCGCCGAAGGATCGGCACGTTTACTTTTCTCTCCAATTGAGTTTCTCCTCTGTGCTTTCAAGTCTTCTCTTCGTGGTAGTCGGGATTCGGGTAGTCTGGTTAGCAGTCGCGGTCTATCTCTGCTTATTCCCGGCTTTTGAGCCTGCTCTGTCGCGTCGCGGTTGTGGCTTTCTATGTTCTTATAACCGGTGGGTCGCCCAGTACCCTCTCCAGTATCATTGAGCCCTGGAGCCATATGGACAGTCGGCATAGACACCAACAAGTCCTTCTTTTCCATGTAAAGTGTACTTCAAATTATTTGCGGATATCGGGACTTTTTACGCGACGACGAGGCTTCCGAGTTGGGACTGTGCAGCATCGTGATATTTACTATTATTGTTGAAATTTCCAGCGCCGTGACGAATATTTTCTATGAAAAATTGACGATAATGTGTTCCTTGCCTCAACAGGAACACAAAAGAAATTCGGTAAGGAACAGAAAATCACCACGAAAATATCATATAATTACAAGCAAAGGTCTTCTATTGTATGTTCTGGTGAAGGGGTGTGGTCCAGCTCAGTAGACGCTAAATTTCACCTTTCACCGAAGTCTTTCCCTCAGGTCAATCGATCTTGAGTTCGTACTTGTTTTTGTATTCCCGGGCTTCGCTTTGTGGACATTTGGTTATCCGTCTTTGTGGAATTGTGTCGTATACAAACTGCTCGTACTGAACGTTAACGTAAGGTACGCTAGGAACACGAGAACAATCCAAGCATTTCTGAGCACTTCTGAGCACTGTTAGCACTTCTGAGCGAAGCTCAGAAGTGCAGGTAGAAAACTCTACTTTAAATGTTCTGTTTTAGGCTAAACTCCCATATACTACTCATATTCCCTCACATCCTACATATTCCCATTCTTCCCCTACCTCATGTTCCCATTTTCCTCTACCTCATAATCCTACTCCCCTTCTACCATTTTTTGGCTTCTCGTATATAGTTCTTTGTGTAGATACCTGGATATATGCAATTAGTCGTAAAAGTCGTCATCTTCATCCTCGTCGCGTCCCCTTACTGACTTCTTCACAAAACGCAACTTGCGCTCTTCCTCCAAATCATCATCCCCGTCCTCGTTCACAGTCAATCTACGGTCACTGAAGTCCACTGCGTTCAAGTCCACCAACACAGCCTCAATGTCCTTGACTTTGGTGTCGTTTCCTCCCAATTGCGTCAACGTGATGAACTGCTTCACGACGTTGGTCTTGTGGTAGAAAATTAACGTAGGGCAATTGGCGTCGGGGTAGTTTTCTATGCATCTTGAGCCAGGAATCTCGCAAAACTTAATTTCCGGGAATTTCTGCGCAAGTCTCACCATAAGCGATGAGAGGAGTCGACTCTGCACATTAGATTGTAATGATAAGTGCACCACCACAAAAGATTCTTCCGATGCCTTCGTTACCTCTGGCTCGTACTCCTGCTTATTGATTGGTAACACATGTCCAAACTTCTTCTTTTCGCCCAACTTCTTCAACTCTTGCATGCGCTTTTGCTTATAGAACTCCAAAAAGTCCTCATCCTCTTCGTCTTCCAACTCGTCCAACTCGTCGAGGTTCTTGTTCTCCAAACGGTTTTCGTGTTGCTTTCTGACAACCTCTTCAAGCGCCTCTTCAAGCTGCGCAGTGGGCGACGGCGGCTTCTCCGGAATGATTCCCTTGCTTCTCAAGATATCATTCCACTCAGTGTCTTCGTTGGGATCAACCTCAACGGGGATTTGCATGTTCTCCATGGTTGGTATTTTTCAGAAAAAATGTCGTGAAAAGATAGTAAAAGAATGTTCAAGAATGTCGGTGATACAATGTCGTAAGCGTCATAAAATCAATAGTGATGTAATGTCGTAAGCTTCATAAAATCAATGCAATGTCGTAAGCGTCATATCCAAATAAATGTAGAATGTCGGCGAATACAATGTCGTAAGCGTCATATCCAAATAAATGTCGGTGAGTACAATGTCGTTATGGTCGCCTTGATGTCGTTATACTCACGCCACTCTACCCAATACCACCTCTTACAGATCCTAGCCATCTTGCATGATCTCCTAAGATTCATTCGCGGCTGACCTCACTGCTCAGTAAACGAAAGAAAATACATTATTTAGCCACATTCTGTTTCGGAACTTCGGAAGCTTATTGGCTCTAGCCATTTCGGCTATATAGCAATCCAACTAATAGACCCTCCTGCTCTAAACCAACTCAAAGATCCAGTTGCGACTACAATAGGTATCGTGTGAGACGTCCGAAGGCATCTGCAACCTTCAACATCTTAAAGTATCAGAGACTCGTCCATAACCTTGAACATCTGGCCTGGGCTACTGAGATCCGATGCCCGAGGCCAATGACAGTGCTACGATTTCCAATCACCAATTCCTACATTATAGTTTTACCTGTTTTCATTTATTTACATGACGAAAGTAGACATTGCTGTTCTAATAAATATGCAAGATGCTTACTTGGTGGCCTTGGCCAAGTAGGTGACCAAGTCGTTTCTGTCCTTTGGCTTCTTCAAACCACCGAAGGCCATCTTGGTACCTGGAATGTACTTCTTTGGGTTCTCCAAGTAGTCGGACATGGTCTGCTCGGACCAGGTGACACCCTTCTTCTTGTTGGCGTCAGTGTAAGAGAAACCCTCAGCCTGACCGGACTTTCTACCGAAAACACCGTGCAAGTTTGGACCAACCTTGTTTGGTCCACCCTCCTCAACGGTGTGGCACTGCAAACATCTAGTCTTGAACAAAGTGGCACCCTTCTTCTCGGATCCTTTCTCAAATGGAGCTGGCATTTTTAGTTAGTTAGTTAATTATGTTTTTTTCAACGAGCGATTTTCAGCCTTAAATACTGGTCTGGAAAATAGCAAATAACTCTTTCATCTTTGTGTACGGGCAAATTATCAACAGGTAATTTTTCATTGGTTGTCGCGCTGCATGAAAATTCCGCCCTACGCGGCCCCAAAAATTCTCAACTTTGACCCAAAAATGTAGGGGAAGTCGTTCCATCCACTGATACCGAGTACTTCAATGCCTTCGAGTCCTTCTACTCTCGCTTCTTCTCGCAATCGTCTACCTCATCGCCCTCGGATCGCCGTCAGCCCTTCCGAATTCTTCCGTGGTTCCCATCAGTCCACGCGTCACGTGAGTCAAAAAGAAAGTCATTTCATGACTCGGTGCCTTTGTGTCACGTCATCTGAAAAGTTCCGATAACTCCAGGCCGGGGATCATATAAGCAATGGAAGGGCCGCGGTTCCCTTCGGGCATCCAGTGCATGCTGTGGAGGGTGCGAGCGACCATACCGCTTGAGTGGGCGACTACAAGTTTTTGCAAATACCCACTGAGTCGAGAAGAACCACCATCACACGACTTGCTTTAGCCGTTCCATTTTACCGATGACCTCAAATTTCAGCCGGAATGACAAGCGATACAATGGGTATGATAATGATGTTGCTATTATTGGCGACATGGGAAGATCAACCATGGTGAAAGGAAGTTAATTGAGATTGACCATAAGATTGCCATTACCAATTATAGTTTTTTACCGAAAGGTGACTATGATTTATCTAAAAGATACTCATTTACCTACGATAGACCAAGATATGAAAGTACTACCAAATTGTTACCACACATTCTGCCACCTACGTTTTCTACCACCTTCTTACTACCACCTTATTTCCACTACACCATCTACCATTCCATTATTTATATTACTACCCATACTACCTACCTTCTACCCTCCTCCTTTTGCCGTCTCTTGAAGGTGTCCGACTATCACTTATCTTCGCGAGGTTGCGCGTCCTTGCATTCTGTGGTGCTGCCTCACGATCACTTGAGCTGCTTCGCGATCTGGAATAGCTCGCAGATCTGTCTGAGGCACTCCGAGAAAAGCTGCTCGATCTGCTCACACTTCTTCCACGCTCTGCAATCTTTGGCTCAGGTGGTAAGTCCTTCAACACCACTCTCATATCATCCGTGAGCACACCAAGTCCGATTGCCGTGAAATAGTTGATGGAGAACCGTATATGATCTGCGTCTCTCCATCCTACTTCGGTCACAGGAAACATCCCGTTGATAGGGCCATATGCATCTTTTATCAACTTCTTTATAGTCGGAGCACCCTGCTCTTCAATCATTTCCTGGAAGATGAACTTGAGGAAGATTCTGCTTGCGGCATTAGTGTCATTCTCAGTCAAGATGATATCGCTCCAAGCAGTCTGAATGCTCACCTTCTCTGATGCAAACAAATGGCCGAAGAATTTTCCCAAGTTTCGAATAGCGTTGTTTTCAAGCTTATCGATCTTGTCATAATACGTCTTGAACAACGTCGAGTATATTATCGGCCATTGTCTGTTGATCAGGCACATCTTCTCTCCAATGGCCCCGAAAAATTTCGAGTATGTCTTCTCTTGTGAACAGCACTTGATCACCATATCTCCTATCAACTCGTTGTTTGCACTTTTGTCTGCCTTCAGTGTCAATGTGAGCTTGATGAGCTTATGTACGGCTTCATCAGCAGACATCGACGACATGATTGTGAGGTAAACATTCTTCTGGTGTTGAAGAGATTCACTTTCTGTAACGTCCACCACCTTTTCTTTCTTTGGTTCTATCTCTTTGACTTCTTCCTCTTCCTTCTCATCTCCCAAGATCTCTTTTCGTATGACTGCGTAAGCTCTTTCGTTTTCCTCATACTGTGGGTCGAGTTTGAACAACGATGTCTCAGGTTCTGCAGATGCCATGAGATCCACCAAGTGTGTCACTTTGTCTTCATTTTCCACCACATCGTATTGGCTGGGCATTATTTCCAATTTCTCAAATCCATTCCTATTCCAATTTTGCAATATGTTGATGATGTTAACAGCCTTCAGGGACGTGATGGCATCCCCTCGCGATACATCGTACAACTTGTCGAAGATCAACTTCATAGCGGATTGGGAGTTCACATATAAGTACTTGCCCGAAGTTTTGAGAACGGCATACAACACCTCTGCACCACTATCCGTAGGCTTTTCCAAGAGAAGCTGGCAAATTTGCAATAATATGATTTCATTCACAACTCGTTGGTTCACCAAACATGCAATAAACGTGCTCGCAGAAACACACACGGCTTTGTTGTTGTCCATGTAACTCTTGCGGAATTGTAAGACTAACTGGTTGACAAGACTCTTTCCGAACTCTTCAAATTTTGTGTTTATCACCGCTGCTATAGCAGCATAGCGAGGGCTGAGATCGCTATTCTTCATTTGCTTTTCCATTATTGTTCGTATGAGTAGTCCTCTACCTCTGATGATGTTCAACTTGAATAGCTGAACACATACCTTTTGCACAGGTCCGTCTTTTGATATTTCTGTTTCAATTGAGTGCCTGAGTTCCCGCCATCGAGATTTCTGAAACTTCTCGGTGCTTCGCAGCAGCTGGAACAACCCGATATTGTAAGGTTGCAAACTCATAGGTCGTATGCTAGTGTTTTTGATGTGATGCTTTTTTTGATCTTTTTTGACTGCAATTTTTTGATGGTACTTTAACACAACCATGTTGAAGGCTAGCACAAGATGTGCTATGAATACTAGAGGATATTCACCACTGATACTATCCAGAACGCTTTCTCTAAATGGGGGCATATGTTCAAGAAGTTTACTGCCTCCTTCCACGGTGCTTGTATCTGCTCATCGCGACTACTCAAGTCCTACCAAAAAGTTCACTAGTGTACAAGGGAAGCTCGATTACTTCATCAAATCCGGTGAGATCATCGATAGTCCGAACAACCAGGTCAAAGCTCCAAAAGGAAAGAGACCTTCAAGAAGTGAAGACCTCAGGCAACAGAAGTTGGGTGTTGGTATCTTGAAAGGCAAATATGGAGAATGTATGATCCAAGATAATGAAGGTAAAATCATCGATATACACAAGCTCCAGCCTAAAGATTTGAGTTTATCTTCAAAGACTTCCTTGACCTTGTTCAAGAATTTGCGCACATTATCTAAATACTCCGGTCGTTCTCACTACTATACTAGACTCGAGCTGATATTAGTGGGAGCTGACGACAAAACGATAGCAGACTCTTATGACACAACTTCCAAAGCAGTTCAGCTACTTGAGGCAGATCAGGAAGCTGATCGTGCTATCAAATTGGCACACTTATCGGGACCTAACGGAGTGGTTGCGATGAATGCAATTATGCAGTGGTTACTTCAAAAGAAGGATGTTGATGGAGCTCTTAGACTTTTTAAGAGCCGTAAAAAGTGGGGAGTTCCTCACAACTCGCAGACCTATATCATCCTTTTCAATGGTATTGCCAGTGCTTCGGAATGGGGAGAGGTCTCAGATACTACGGCAGAGAAATGTGTCCAGATATTTGAATCCTGGAGAGAACATGTAACCAATTGGAATAAGAATAACACTCCAAGAGTGGTTCCATTGAGTGTGGCTCGCAATCCGTCAAAATTGTCTCAAAAGCTGAAGTCGAAGTTCAAGAGTACCGCAACTTTGGTGGAAAACACCGAACCATATAGAATTCTCGCAAATGGCGACCTGGCTGCTAAAATGCCGGTTTGTGACGTTGAACACTTCAATGCTTGTTTAGGACTTTTGGTGAAAAATCTCAAGAATGACCAAGAGGGCGCTTGGGCATTCTTTGATCTCTTGAATCCAGATGAAGAAAGTGAACATGCTCCAATAATAGCAAACTCGCAAACATTCACCATCTTTTTGAACGGACTCAAAAAGCTCGCTCAGAAAAAGGCTGAGGATATAAAGAACGACCGTTCGCTCACAGCAGACATGAAAACGCTTCATTTACTCAAGAACCAAGCGAGGTTGATTCTCACTGCGAAGGTTATTATGGATAAGTCTATTGCTCTTGCGCTTCCTCCAACGTTATGCAGTTTGGAGAAGACTGAACTGGATCGTGAAGTCATTGAATATAAACGTCAACTGAAGAAATCACGGCTTAATATCGACTCGCAGCTCGTTTCGGTTTTCCTTTCCTGTTACGTGAATGGTTTCAGTGGTACTGGAGTTAGTCCAAACTCAGGTTCTCACTACCTTTACAACCAGCATGCATTAAGATACTTACGTCTTTGGTGTCCGGAAGTTGAGGACATCTTCAAGTTCATCAACTCCGTAAGTCTGAGCACTATCAAAGATGCTACTAATAACCGAATTTCAAAGGCAGTACAGAGTTTTGACAACAATAAGGACTTTCTTGAGGAATTGGCTTCGGTTGAGGAGATATTGCCCACGGCGGTTTTGATGGACGACAAGGTGACTAAGGAAACTATTAACCCTGATGTTGTGTTTCCTCCTCCGAACACTAAATACAAGGACTACATCTCCAAACTCAAGTCTCTCAAGCCGGAACCGCTAGTCAAGTTCACTCGTGTGACGAAGCAAGAACGTTTGAAGAAGTCGTTGGATAGCAAGGGTACTGAAATATACAGAGATGCAATCAACAAGTTCATCTTGATGAATGTTTTCGATATGTTGTTGAACATGGGCCAGAAGAGAGAACTCGTTTCAGCCATGTGGTATGCTTTGCAGAAATGGGGAGGAATAATGGTTTCGCAAGAAGAAATAGACAAGACGAAATCAGAAGTGGGTTTGGCTGGTATTCTATACGACACCTCATACCCTGTGCCTTTTGAAAGCAAAGCCAAGCGTTTGAGAAGCGATCGTGCTAGTGATGCAATCATAGATATCTCCCTTGTTGAAAAGTTCATTTATATGGTGAATGAAAACTGCAAATTTAAAGGGCAGTCGTCCAGCCGAGTGGTCACAGATCTTTTTGCAGCTTTGGTGAACCCATCATTGAATGTTGGAAATGTTCTTGAACCTAGATTGAGGACTGTTGATGTTATCTTTTCCAGTTTGATGTCGGATTTGCACTATTATAATGATTTCAACTACAATAGGATCACTATTGATAAAAAAGAGGGAAGGTTTGCAAATAATCCACCAAAAAAGTCCATCACTCATTCACAACTCGAGCAATTCTTGCCAACATTGTGCAAGTTCATGGAAACTCTTGTCGTTTATGAGTCCAGATTTGAGCCAAACAAGTACTTATTGCCAAACATCTTTGTGGACTCCTTTAACAACATCATAGATAAGGTTCTCAGAAGTTCCTGGATTGATATGAAAGAGCACCAAAAGTTGCAACACCACATCCAGATCGTTCAAGCAGGTATTTTGGCATATAAGCCCAAGCAATTGATTGACTTGTCAGAAAACTTAAAGTTCACCACTTCCATATACACTTCGTTGAAGTATCTTGGTGACCAGATCAAGGATACGAAAGAGCATTCTAGACTTTTCAATGCGATTCGTTTGCTCAGCAAAATTGAGAGACGCGATGCAAACGTCAACGAAAAAGTCAAGAATCATACCAGGGCTATCCACAGCTTATTAAGGACCTCCAAAATAGAGCCAATTAGTAAATAGGCTCCTTTCTTTGTATATAGATAGACATGCGTGTAAATATATTGGGTTGACTTAATTTCTGGAAATCTGGGGAACAAAAAAATCTGTTTGCCATCACAAAATGAACCCTTTGGTAGTTGTCAAGAGCCCAACCAAGAAGGACTACACTAGTTTTCTTAGGGCAGTACTCGAAGAGGAAACCAATGCCTTAAGCGGTGTGGACATCTTGGTAGATGAAAAGATCACAGAGCCGAACCTGTTGAATTGGATATTGTCTACGTTATATGGTACTACCAGAGCATTAGCCACTGATAGAGGCTACGACTACACGTTCGAGATCAATGTTTTGTTTAACAAGGCCGAAGTTTCGCACAATTTCTTGTTCACAGTAAAGGGGGAAGAGATTGTCACCAAAACCCCTAGCAACAACCAGATTGATCTTGATGTTGACCTCCCACCAGCGCAATTCAACCTCAATGGAGACATAAAACTGTACAAGGTAGCGGCAGTGGGTGGTACTTTCGACCATATACATGATGGACATAAGATCTTGTTGTCAATGTGTGTACTTCTTACTGATGTCACTTTGATTGTGGGAGTTACGGGACCAGAACTCTTGAAGAACAAAAAGCACGCCGAAGTATTGGAACCTTTCAAGAAGAGACAAGACAATGTCACGCAGTTCGTAAGCAAGATATCTCATTCCTACAAGGACAACTTAAACTACGCCATCTACACAATTAATGATGTTTGTGGCCCAACAGGGTACTTACCAGCTATAGACGCGCTCGTGTTGAGTGAAGAATCAGCAAAGGGAGGCGCATTTGTGAACAATTTCAGAAAGGAAAAGGGATTCAAAGAGTTGGAAATCGTTTCAATCAAAGTCGTTGGTGCAGATGCCGATGCAAACGAGGGAAACAATTGGAAGGGTAAATTGAGCTCCACGGGTATAAGGGAACAGATTGCAGAACACAACAAATAGAGTTAATAAATGAGAATGTGAATTAGATGAGGTGAGAAACGATTCAGCCCATTTAAATACTCTTTTACCCTACTTGATACGCTACCACTCTTACGTCATATCTTTTGCTAATATACTCGTTAATACAGGAAGCTATTTACTTGATCGAGATACCCTTGTCAAATTGGTTCTGGCGACGCGGGCTTCTATCTGGGTGGTCCAAAGCAAGTGATACACTCGACCCTAGCTTTCCGATTTCATCAAAAAGGATAATGTCGTTATTGGAGCTGTCCAAATACGATCCTTTATCTGCGTTATCGGCCAATGCAAACCTAATCTTTTCAAACGCCTGAAGACCAACTCCTAATTTTTTGCGCAATCTTTCTTTTAAGACATCAAAAGTTTCATTCTTGTAAACCGGGAAAAGAAATGGAACTCCGTGGTGGTAGCTGCTGTTTTTGTAGAAGTGGAAGGCAGGAGTTATGTTCAATTCCTTGGACAACTTTGTAGCAAGCATCAACTCCTCCTTCTTAAAGTCATCCTCTAAATCTGACAACTTCACAGGATTGTCGTCGAAACGATGAATCAAGTCATGTGTGGCCAATATTTCCACTTCAGCTGGGAAAACTCCAGCATATAAATCCACACTGTCATCAATCGATTCAATCGGTCTCTCAAACTTCACCAAATCCTTATACTTGTGGTGCTTTCCTCCCCACACCAATATATGTTTATGTTCCTTCTCAGAGATGCTGAGTTTGTGGATCAATTTCGAAATGAGGTCGCGCACAGTACCATCGCGAGCAATCAAGAATTCATATGTCTGGTATTGCAACAAACTTGTCAACCAATTAATCTTAACTGATTTCAAGTTCTCAAGCTCGGTCATCTTGATTTTCAAAATCGAATATTCAAATGAGAACACCTGATTGGCGTTGCACGTCTTCTGGAACGACAGCGATAATGGCGTGTTGCTCTTGAGTGGGTAACGAATACCGTTGTTGTTAACAAAATACAACCTCAAGTAGCTTGGGTCAACATCGGAGCCAAGCTGCTTAGCAATTTCAGCCGCAACTTCTTCGTAAGTGTATAAGGTCGAAACCCACAAGTCAAAAGACTTTTCTGAAGTGTGAGCTTCAACAACTTGCGAAATGTCTTCGTTCGCATCATTTTGTTCGACAAAATCATCATATTCCTCTTCTTTACCTGCTTTGTGGGCCAGAACCTGAATATGCATCCGCGTGAGAACAAATCTGTAGTAGTCAACCACAGACTTGAACTTTTGCTTTCCTGCGAGCTCAGTACCATCCGATACCTGTATAGTGATAATGTCGCCTGTGCTCAACTCGTGTTTTTCAAACGTGAGTTCTTGGTCAATTGGCTCAATCTTTATGTGAGACAACTCCTCGAAAAGATCCAACTTCTGCTCAGACTCAAACAGAAGGAACTCATTTATTTCAGGAACAAGTGAACTGATAACCGCATCCCTTTGAACAACAACATGTGTCAAACCCCTAAGTTGTTGCAGAACCGGGTCGAAGTACTTCAAAAATAGCAAAATGTGTGTGGTGTCGTCGTAAGTGACCTTAGGTATTTCGCTTGTTCCAACCGCCTCAATCTTGGAAAACGCCTGCGCAAAGGTAAATTCTTTGGGTGTGATTGTACTCCGTGGAGTGTTTCTGTTCACCAGGGTCAACTCCTTGTTGTATTCCTCCACAAAGTAAACCATATCATTGAACTTCCTGTTGAATCTCTTGAAGTACACATCAATAATTGATGAGTCGATCAAATCATCCGGAACAGCCTTCTCAGCTCTTTGCGACAAGTTCATTCTATGGGTAGTGGTGAGTAACTTGAATGGAAGAGTTCCTGCCAAGTATCTGGACTTGATGTCCTTCAAGGAAGTTTCCTCTGTGAAGTAACCTATGTTAGAGCCAATCTCCTTATATAATTGCAAGAACGGGTCGTCCTTCTTCACCTTGATGGATATTGGGTCAGCTTTGGTGTTGACCAAAGATTCGTCAAAGAGCTTTGGATTTGCCGCATCAAGCGCCAAATCAAAACCACCAAAGTTGTTGAGCGTGCTCACCACTATAAATTTGGCATTAGTGTAGTAGAGAGCATCTTGTCTTGCCTTTTCAACACGCTTGCGTTCCTCGATTTCAAAGTTGATTTGCTCAGGAATGTGCTTCGAGATGACATCAGTTATCGCAGACTCTTCCTCTGGGAGAATCTCTTCAAGTTCTGTTTCACGGTAGTACACTAACATATAGGCCGATGTGACCCTTCTGATGAGGTTCTCCTGTTGCTCTGATCTGGACATTCTGTTGTACTCCTCCTGTGTGATTTCGTTTGCACCAAAATTCTCGTCGAATACATGGTGTGGGAGCACCTTCAAAACCTTATCGTCATCGAACTTCAACCATGAACTCTTTCCGGAGCTTGGCTTAATCATTGCGTAGTAATGGCCGTTAGAAATGGTTCCTTGGTGAACCAAAACACCATGCAATTTATAGTTCCAATTCTGGTCTCTGACCGAAGCAGGCAAATCGGCGTCCAAATATGGCAGCAAGTCTATCTTATCTGGGAATTCGTAAAAGTCATCAATCTTCACCAAGTCGTCCACCATGAAGTCGTACTCAAATCTCTTGAGTTGCAAGTGCAACACTGGAGGGAACGATTCGAAAACCACACCTTTCTTTGCGTCCTGGTATCCATGTTCGTCACCAGCTTGGTACTTGTTCTCTCCGTCCAACATCTCGATCTCAATGTAATTTTGGAACGATTCCTGCAAGTTTTTGAAGCCCTTGACGTTCAATTGGATGTCCCAAAAGTCTTCCACACGGGAAGACTCGTAAGGAACATTCACACACTTGATGTAGGACTTCATTTTACCAACGAAAACGTCATTCAAACGGCCCTCGATATCTGTGCCCTTCATTGCGATTTCGAGTTTATCCATCAAAATACGGTTAAGCTCCTGAACATCATGCTGCGTGAAGGCGTCGGAGGAATCCCAACCGAACGACTTGGTCAACTCCATGGTGCTCACAGGATCGGCAGAAGTACTCAAAAGATAAAATATCTTCTGCAATGCAAACGCGACGGAACCGGTGGCCGGTGCTTTAACTTCTGGTATTTGGTAGACGAGCTTACGGAAGTTCTTCGTAGTGAAATAACTTTGCAAAAGTGAGTTCAAGTAACAGGTTGCTCCCTGGTTATTCAACCCAACAAACCCCGTATGCTTTTTGGAATCGTAATCCATCAAGTTGTGGCCCAATACACCAGTCTCTGAGTCGTCAATCACACGCACAAACGCCGTGATATTCAACTTGTTGTTCTCCAAGATGGGCTTCTGGAACCTTTGGTAAGTTCCATTAGCAAGATCGCGCGGATCGACCAAAGATGCAAAGCCCCAGTCACTCTGGTGCTTGTCGAATCTACAGCTTGACCCGCTTGGAAGATGCGCTGATGGGTTTGCTGGGTTCCAAAGATCTAAACCAAATTGCGCATACACGTACCAGTCGTCATCTGCGAGGGTATCTGCTTCTGAATCTGCGCCACCGTCCTCTGGGATTATAGGGTGTGGTTCGATGTATATGGAAAGCATGTTGCTATTATTGTTTCCACGAGGAAACAAGAGAATGTTCCAATTGAATCCACCACACTCAAAAGTAGGCGATCTCACCTTGTCGTCAGTAAGAGCGCTCCAATTCTCGATCTCCCACACGTAGTGAGTCTCACTTGTAACTGGGTATCCTTCGAGCGGCTTCATAAGCTTCTGGGCCAATGCCTCAAAATCGTCCGCTGCAATTGCTCCATTGGCTGGACCTTTTGTAGGAGGTTTATTGCGGGCCGCAGGTTGTGGAACCTCAGCGATATCATCGTCACTCTCCTCCTCCTCCTCTATGACATCGTCGTCATCAATTTGAGCAGAAGCAGTCTGAGCTTGGTCGGCGAAGTCAGGGTCTTGTTCCAGGTCTCCTGGAATAACCATGTATTCAGCGTCTTGTCCAGACATATTGATAGGACAATTGTCGATTGATTGCTTGGTTATAACAAATAAGAATAAGGGATCAGTAAAATCGCAAAAAACGGAACGGGGTGAAAAACGAGGGCAAGAAGATACTGAAAATTGTCAAAATGCTCGGAAACATAGCAACTGACAAAACGGTCTACCTGAAACAACGCGAGCATTATACGAACAATGCCTCGGAGTTTGTCCTTGTTGTCCGTTATTCCCCCATGCTTTCCGGAATGACCACGATCAGGTTCCCTGTCAGTCACGAGATCAATCACGTGTGTTGCTCAAAAAAGAGGTCCGCAGATCGATTCGCGATAACGCTCGATGTGACTAAAGTCTCGATGAAGCATTTAAATTGGCAAACGAATAAAATCGAGATGGTTAAAAACGAAATGGGCTTTATTTAAAAAGGAATCGGTTTTGATGGCATAGGTTTTATATTTGAAGAAATTTAGATGGGAATTATCAGGTTTAAAATTGAGCAACCTCAAAGACTAGTCTGAGGTAGTAAGCCCTTGAGGGCACTTCTGAGGTAAATGAAGTTCTGAGGTGAATGTAACTATTAGGAATGGTAGAGTATAGCCAGAATAATCTTGGATTTGTTGAGCAGCAGTGAATTATTTATTTAGCAGTACTCTGGAATACTTTGCAGTACTTAGGAACTCTTTTGGAGCTTTGATATCCTTTTGGAACTTTGGAATGCTTTTGGAACTTTTGAAATACTTTTGGACCACCGTGCACAATATTACAACATATTACATCCCTTCATTAACTCCTTTATTACAATGCCTAATCCTTGATTATTACAATACCTGATCCTTGATTATTCAACTCCTTGGCAATAGTAATTCTACAACCTTGGTAATTTTTACATCTCTGGTAATTACAACTCTGGTAATTACCCTATATTATGACATCTGGATAATATTAGCTTAGAACAATCCTGAATAGTACATGATGAAACTTCCGGTGATAAAACATTTCGGTTGATGGACAAAAGACTTCCGTCTTCTGGTAGTGGTAAATCCTAACTTACACAGTACCACTTTCAACCCATTTCAACCCACTATTTAAGGTATCCTTCAACTTAAACATCCTGACCTCTCTCCCCCCTCGTCTCGTAAATTAACACGTTCCCAAACTACGGCTACCTATTTTGCAGCTACTGCACATTGCGAATTTTTTAAGGTCAAGGGCCTAGGTTGCAATGGCTATTATTTTCTGCCAGCCGATGAGCCGTTCTTTGCGTAGTTTGCGCCTGCCCATTAGCAAAAACGTAGCGAACACAACTCATGGATGGCTTGCAACATTGGCCAATTTATCTTCGTCTAAGTATGCTACATGGTGATCTGTTCATGTCCCATCTTACCTCGTTCCTACTTCTTATTCAGCTTGCTTCTTACGTCTTACTTCTTTCCTATCCCATTCTTATTGCTCTCATCCTCCCGACCATTTTGCGTTTTCACTACCCCTGTCGGTGTTCGCATTAGGCATCTCATTCGGACGTTTTGGGACACATTTTCGATTCCTTTTGGAACCAGATTTTCCCGGCTTTTCAATTTTTTCACCACCGTGATTCGTGGACGTATCGATAAGATTCTGCCAAGCGGTTGCCTCACTGTCCGGATCTTCACTCCTTAAACGCCTCCTGAAAGTCTTTTCAAAAGGACCCCTTCCACACTCACGCTATCTCTTACCCTACATCTCCTTACCAACTCCTTCCCTACTCCTTCCTACTCCTTACTGCTCTATGTTCGCGTCCCTAAAGTTGGCCGGGCAACTCCTTCTTTAACGTGCCATCAAATACTTAATTGCCTACATAGAGAAACCACTACTAACCGCCCCAAGACTCACAAAATTAATTGTGTAATTTTCTCACCAACTCCTTGGAAAAGCCTCGACTGAAATACTCGACCTGCACACCGAGTACTCGGTCCGTACGTTGACGAGGACTACTAGAACGAAGGACGCGTTCTCGTCCTAATGGACAACCCCAGGCCAAGTCTCCGCATCTTCCCCTGACAATAACACTCTTCACGTTTGTCCGCGTCTGTGAGTGCCAATGAAAATGTGTAGGTCGTCTCTGGGCATTGTTTCCGCCAATCCCTTGTAATCATATGCCCTGTCTGGAAATTGCTCCATATGTAAATTTTTCGTGAATGTCCTGCATATATCAAAAAGAAATTTGTGAAACCTAAACAACACCTTGTGCCGAAAAGTCCCACGTCTATTTCATATATTAAATGTTTTCGCTCAGAAAAAATTTGTTTACGCTCTTCAGTTAGAACTAACCACAGGTATTACTACAGTCATTCCTTATCTTAATCCCCTAGATAATACCCAACGTTCATTCTATCCGTTCTTTTGAGACCTACTATCGTTAAAATGTTGTTCAAGTCTATCTTTACTGCCACCCTCGTGGCCACTGCTATGGCTGCTCCTTTGCAAGAGCACCACCACCACAAGCACAACGAGGAGAAGAGAGGTGTTGTCACTGAGACCAACGTCGTCTACGTCACCGTTGGTGGTAACGCTGTTCCAACTCCAGCTACCGCTGCTGCTGCCACTGCTGCTGCCACCGTTGCCGCCTCTGTCGCTGCCAGCGCCGGTTCTTCTTCTTCCGGTTCTTCTTCCGGCTCCAGCTCCCCAGCTGCCTCTTCTTCCGCTTCCACTGCCGGTAGCGGTAGCAGCGGTGCTAAGGGTGTTACTTACAGTCCTTACTCCAACGACGGTGGCTGTAAGTCCTCCTCCCAGATTGCCTCTGAGATCAAGCAGTTGTCTGGTTTCAACACCATCAGATTGTACGGTGTTGACTGTAACCAGGTCGCCGCTGTCTTGGCTGCTAAGTCCAGCAGCCAGAAGGTCTTCGCTGGTATCTTCGATGTTGCCAACATCGAGTCTGGTATCCAGACCTTGGCTTCTGCTGTCAAGTCCTCCGGTTCTTGGTCCGACATTGAGACCGTCTCCATCGGTAACGAGTTGGTCAACGGTGGTCAGGCTAACCCAAGCCAGATTGCTCAGTACGTTAACACTGGTAGATCTGCTTTGAAGGCTGCTGGTTACACCGGTCCAGTTGTTTCCGTCGACACTTTCATTGCCGTTATCAACAACCCAGAATTGTGCTCTTGTTCCGACTACATTGCTGTCAACGCCCACGCTTTCTTCGACGGTGGTGTCGCTGCTTCCGGTGCTGGTGACTGGGTCTTGCAGCAGATCCAGAGAGTCTCTACTGCTTGTGGTAACTCCAAGAAGGTTGTGATTACTGAGTCTGGCTGGCCATCCCAGGGTGACTCCAACAACAAGGCTGTCCCATCTAAGGAGAACCAGGCCTCCGCTGTCGCCTCTATCAAGTCCAAGTGTGGTGACGACGTCATCTTGTTCACTGCTTTCAACGACTTGTGGAAGGCTGACGGTCCTTACAACGCTGAGAAGTACTGGGGTTTCTTGTCCTCGTAAGCGCTCAAGCTACTCCGTATCTACCTAAAGGAATAAAATACTAGTCGCAAGAGGTTCTACTAGACCTACACTAACAAAAATTGACGTTTGGTGCCTTGCTCATCCAGGCCCTTCGACTACTGTATCCCTTTGGGTGTTTGGATTTTCATTGCGTTTCGTCACCGTTTTGTTTTGAGGGGTTGCTGGGTTTCAAATCGTCGTGCTATCTGACTCGATCGTTGGTGCTGCACAGTCTCTCGTGTTTTGTATTGTTTATGTTTAAAAAATTATACCTGAAAATTCGCAATTGTAGAGAGATTCCAAGGGTTACAAGTTTAAGAGGAGTTTTTGACCTCATACGTGTATTGTAGCCATGACCTTACACATACCTGAAAACAGTTTTAAGCTAGCATGTTTGAAGCTAACATGTTTGACGTTAACATTTGTCTGAAGTTTACTTTTGAGTGTCTGAATTTAATATGTCGGAGGATACATTTGAAACTAGTCAAATTAGAAAACTACGTTTCAACCACTTTTATGATTTCACACATTATTGAATCCTCTCCCCCCATCATGTTTACCTTTAGACACGTTCAACCGTTGCTGTTGTGTCTGAAGAATCGGGCGTTACCAAACACGGTAGTAGGGTGTTGTTTGTTTACTTTCCTTTTTAGTCGAAAGAACAAATAACTATGCACAGAATCACATAGTCACGAATTTCAGATCTTTGAGATCTGGGACAGCGCTCAATGACATGGGCCCATTGAGGATGTACTCTTGTGATGGACAAACGGGTGTTGAACAAGAAGAGTACAATGTTATAAAATTCATTCAAGTGTTTTCACAAATCAATTGACTACAAGCACGTGTTTCTTCTGTCACCCTGTGCTGTTCTACTTGGTGTTATTCTTGTAATACCACATGTATTCCTCTTCTCTTATTCTTCTTTTTTATGTCTTAATTCTCTTATTCTTCCCTTCTTACCCTTTTTCCTCTAATCTCATATTCCTGCCTAATTCTTATTCCTCTAATACTTCAATTCTTATTCCTCTCTAATTCTCTAAGTCTTATTCCTCTAATTCTCTAATTCTCATTCCTCTTCTCTAATTCCTTCTACATCATCTTTTCTTATCCCATTTATTTCTACTGTTGAGTGTCCTCTCCAAACAACTGGTTCAAAAACTCTCTTCTCTTTGCGATATCTTCCTTACTGTGAGTGCCCTTTAACTCTGACGGTTTGTTGTGTAACCAGAAGTCCTGAGTCTCATTCCACATACCTGGAATGCCCTCGGTAGATATCACTTCCTTCACCTTTTCATTGAGGTCGTCGCCGTCCTGTAGCACCTTTGCCAACTTCTGTGCTGACTCGCATAAGAACGAGTGCATGCGAGTTGCATTATTTGAACTTGCCATCAACACGTGCGCGATGAACTCTTTGGTGAACCCCACCTCAAATAAGCTCTTGCCCCTTTTTACCAGGGTCGCGACATTGTTGACGAACAGAGCTGGATCGGAGATGATCTCCGGTAATTGATCCTCGTTTATAACCGAAAAAACGTTCACATTGTCTTCAGGTAAGTACTCAATCACCAAACTCCCATGCTGCGAATCGTCTCTTTTTTGCAGGAAGAAGATATCATCACTCTCCTCGCCACTTGAAATGGCGTCTTCGCCGTCTGGCAAACTGTCCAAGTGTGGTTTGGCTATTTGAGTCGCGTTCGTCAACACGTCATGAGCATTTGAATTCTTCGTCTCGCCAATTTCCTCGTCTAACGCTCCAATTCTGTCGTTCGGCTCAGCCTTCGCATGCGCGGCCCAGTTTCCCGACGCGGCCACTGGTTCAACTCCGTTATCTTCACACATTGTGTAATACTGAAAGTACTCTTGTGGGGTCGTGTCTGAAAAGTACTTACGGTAGTGATCTCTCCACGAGTGCAAACTATGGTGAGGGTTCTTCTTGTAGACGTCTCCGAAAAACGAGTAGGGGCACTTCGTAGAGTCAGTGATACCCTTTCTTTGCATGTATGCAATAGCTTCCTTGCACAAAATGTAGTCGTCTCTTGGAGTGTACTTGTTCTTCAAAGTAGATGGAAGGTGCTCCAACCCAATTTTAATGTATTGCTTGTTGGAGTCTAGGATGGGCACATCGTTGGCGTCGACTTTGTAGATGTATTGTAACTTGTTCTGGAGGTGATTTCTGTACCTGCTTCTGATAGAGTTACCGGTATGTCCGTGTAAAATCGGGCTGTTTTTGAGCTCCTCAAAGAATATGTGACTGTTTCTAAACCTCGGACGCTTGCGCACTTCATCCAAGATAAACTCGTCCTTTTGTGGATTGAACTTGCGGTTACTCCGCACTTTCCCCTCAGTGTTCACTGGAGCCTCTTCAATTGGGGCTGAAATGGCTGATGTTGCCATCACTGGGGCATGGTACGATTTGGGGTCTTGAAACGTCCCCAGGCTCACACAGTCCTCCAAAAATTGACCCGTGACAGCATTCTTGCCAGAATCTGGTTTGGAAGTCACCAATACGAGCTTGTCGCTATTTATCAGCAGGTAGTGTCCTTCACTTACAAACCCTCCATTTCTCTCAATCAACCGTTTATAGTACTCTCTCTTGGGCTCATCTCTTGGTATGTGAAACGAGATGGGAACGTTCCCATCCTTAGTGAACACCTTGTCCTGTTGGTTTGCATAGTGGAGGCCTTCAAGGTCCAACTCCCCGTTATTCGCGTCATACAGGTAAATCAGCAGCTGGAGCTGCTGGGGGACCTGTGCCTGGTTTTGCATGAGTTGTAAGTCAATCTTCTGGTGGTTGTGTTTCAGCTGCAACTGACGCTGACGCTCAGAGTGCTGCTCGTTCAGATACTGCAACTCATCAAGGCCAATTTTCTGTGTCTGGAAATGCTGCTGTTGGTGTTGTTTCTGGTGTTGTTGTTGTTGATGGTGCTGCTGTTGTACAAGGTCCTGGTTCAGAAATCCAGTCTTGGAAGTGCCCTCATATGGCACTGAGTGGAACGACATCGTAGTATGGTCTTGCAAAATGTTTCGCTGTCTCAATCGCCTATCTATCGTTTGGCTGCTAATCGTGATTGATGCAAGGGTTTTTCGGGTGTGATGCAAGGATGTTGTGGATTTGTTTTTTAAACAGAAAGGAAATCGGGGACTGCACACAGGAACGCGTTTTAACCCCAACATGGCAACTTGAACCAAGTGTCATAGAATTGACTTCACCCATAGCTGTTAGATTCACCTCCAGTCGTTTCCATTCCTCCAGTTGTTTCCATTCCTCCAGTTGTTTCTATTCCTCCAGTCGTTTATTCCTCCAGTCTTTCTATTAACTACACCTCAGTCATTGCTATACATTTCCACCATACTCCTTCTACACTCTCTTATATAACATCAATTCTTTATATACACCAGGCCTTCCGAGCCACGGGCCGCTAGCACATGCTGCGACCGCGCATAGACGCTTACAAAAAGAAGTAGTCGCCAATCAAACCAACGGATCCAATGAAGAAACCGAGGGCGGCGATTCCGCCACCAATGTAGTACCCAGACTGAGCGTGCTCAAGGTCACTAATGAGCTGCTTCTTGGCCAACGCAACCTCAACCTCATCGTCAATCGAAGGGGTCTCCGTGGCGCTTATCTGAGGCGAGTTTGCACCCGTGGAGAGCGGTGTGCTGTTGGTAGATGACTCCTCATCGGAAACATGTATGTAAGACTTTCCCAAATCTTCGCCTTCCTGTTCATGATCTTCAGTAGCTGGAGCCGGCTTGTCGGCCTTTGCGTACTGGCGACGAGTGATCTTGGCCTCGTGTGGGTACGCACTGGTGTACAAACCAACGAGGGCAGCGGGGCCAGCAAGTGATGCATACACAAGGTAAGGGTGTCTCTCCCAATTGACCGAGTACCTGAATGCAGACGAAAGCATGCCGAAGGATAACACACCAAGTAAGACGTTGCTTATTCTTGACTGCAATATGAAGGTCTTGACCTTGTACAAGTGAAGTGTCAATGAGTCAAAAGTGGAGACTTCTTCCGTTGTAACTCCCTTGCCAGAACCATTCAAGTTTCTAATCAAGTCGGGAATCGACTGCAAGGATTGGTAGGATAACGAGGCTGTCAACAAGCCCAAGGAGGAGACTCCAACGAGCTTGACTGCGGTGATACAAGTGCCAGCCATAACTAAAAGGGGGGTAGATTTTAGGGGATGATAGCAAAAAAAAAAATGCGGGACCAAGAACAAATCATTAACTCACTGGTGGCAAAAAATGCAGCCTATAGCAAAAAACGTATAGAACGATCTTGCAAAAGAAAAGAGAATCATTCCTATTTCTTTGAGTATTAACAAATAGTCTATGGAGGCAATTTAACTGGGAGTATAGTAAAGATTGTGTTAAGCATGACCTTTTGGATGCAATTGGGACGCAATGGGAGCTAATTCGGGAACCTGTTACTGAACCTGGTTGTAAAATCCATTGTATGAACCTATCACTGGCAGTATTTAAAAGCTGATTTTTGGAGAAGGTTAACCTTATAATACTAGTAAATGTGTATCATGCTAGTAAAACGTGACCGTCGGAGGTCTGAGCAATCGGAAACTGACAAAGAAGTCGGAAAACTGGTAAAGAATCGGAAAACTGGTAAAGAATCGGGAAGCTGGTAAAGAAATCGGTGAAACCGATCCACCTGATAAACCCAATCTAGACAATCCAGTTTAATATCTAGAAAACCTTCAACAGTCAATCTCTGATAATCTCTTCATATTCACTTCATAATCTCTTCATAATCTCTTCATAATCTCTTCATCATCTCTTCAAAGGTAAAACTTCCTGACATCTATTCCTTGTCCTATAACCACTCTGGAAGTTTTGCAGGATCTATTTCGATAGAGTTGATATCGAACTCCTCAATCAACAATTCCACGAGAATACGTCCACCTCGTGCACCTGTGAATCGCCTGTACTCCTCCGATACACTGGCCAAGTTCCATCCCTGTAGCCTGCGGAGACATCCTATGACTGTTCCTGTTCTGTGTCTACCCATACCGCAGCACACGAGCAAGGGGTAGTTTTCGCGGTTGGCAATGAGCTCAAGCGCACGTTTAATGGTGGTTTCATTAAGTGAGTCCCACGGGTTTAGGTTAGCGCTGTGACTGTAGTTCTGGTAGTCGTTATACATTCCAACCAACTCAAGGTTGATGTTGCTATCACCACAGAACTCAAGGAACTCATCTTGAGGCTCCTCACTCGCAAGCCACACAATGGTCTTGAGATTGAGATCCTTCAAGAACGATTGGTTGATAACCGACGGTTGTCCGGACCGGTACAACTTTCGCTCCACCGGACAGAAATTGAGCGGAGGTATTATTCTCAATGCAGGCGGCGCGTCAATCTTGCGGAGTTTCTCCGATATCACGGGCTCCGGTCTGTTTTCTATGCTATCGGTCATTTTGGCTGTGCTGAATTGTTAGCGAGAGAAAAAAACGACTCTTGAAAAAACACGTTTAAAAAACCACCTTTCCTCATGAGTAAGAACGTCGCCATCAAAAAGGCTCAACAGGCTACCGACAGCACCGGGACAGGCTCCGCGGTACCCGCTGCCAAATTGAACAACAAGGTTTCGGACTTGGTTTCTGCCATCAACACCACCTACGCTGATTACACCAAAACATTGACTCCACGCTTGAAGTTGATCGACATCTTCTTGGTGTTTTTGGTTGCTTTAGGAATATTACAGTTCATCTATGTGTTGCTCATTGGAAACTTCCCGTTCAATGCGTTCTTGGGCGGTTTCATCTCGTGTGTGGGTCAGTTCGTGCTCGTTGTCAGCTTGCGTTTGCAGATAAAGGCCACAGAGAAGGACAACACGGAGGAAGAGCTTTTCAAGGAGGTCAGTCCAGAGAGGGCATTCGGTGACTTTATCTTTGCAAGTTTGATCTTGCACTTTGTCGTGTACCACTTCATCAATTAAATAGGATTAGACAGGATAATAGAGTACAGATATGTTGAGAGTAAGTTTGAAAAATTGAATACGAGGAATTGAATACGAGAAAAGTATGTGAAAATTGTAGTATCAATCATTGGTCTATATATCCTTTGGTGTGTCCTTGATCTTTCTTTTGCTATCCTTTGCTATCGCTATCTTTTGCTATCTTTTTATCAATCTCTGGTACAATGGGTATTGATTCTGTGAGTAAAATTATATGAATTTCGCGTATTGTAGATTCTACAATGGCAACAATAGTCGTAGTCAGCTTGCATCCAGTATTGATGTATTTTCTATCCTCAATTGCTGTGTTTTATGCTCCTATTAATATTGGGCCAATTTGTCTTTCGTCATAATCATTGTCATTGTATTTTCACTACATTAAAATAAAACTTTCTTGAATATCTTTCTTATGTGAATATCACTCTCACTACTCCTCAATTAATTGCATTCGATAGAGCCCCCGTCAGCCTCCTACAGTACGCCATCAATCTTATTTTGTTTGGCCAGCTCGGAAAGCGAGAAAAATAAAACTGATTAAACAATAACACAGCATCCCGACTTCTCCTTACCCTCTGCAGGAGCAGCCTGTGTTCTCTTTGCAGGAGTAGGCTTTGCCGAGGACGTGGAAGTCTTTTCATTTGCAGGCAGATTTATGACTGGTTGTGCGGAGGTGTCGTGTTGTGTAGCGGTGTTGGATTCGTCTGGGTATGTTGCAGCAGCAGCGCTGGAAGTACCTGCAGCAGCGCTTGCGTCATTGGCTGCGACATTGGCTGCGACCTTGGAGTCGTTTTCTGCTCTGATGGTTCTGACCAAGCCGTAGAAGGCCTCTTCGACGTTGATTCTTTGCTTTGCCGAGGTCTCGAGGAACTCGCAGTTGAAGCTCTTGGCCACTGCCAAACCTTCCTCGTAACTCACCTGTCTCTCGACCTCTAAGTCGCACTTGTTACCAACAACAATCACTGGCACGTTTTCCGAGTCCTTGACTCTCAAGATCTGTTCGTAGAAACTCTGCAACTCGTCAAGAGAGTTGCGCGAGTTGATGGAGTACACAAGGAGAAATCCCTCTCCAGTTCTCATGTATTGTTCTCTCATAGCGCTGTACTCCTCCTGGCCAGCCGTGTCGAGCACATCCAAGAGGACCTGCTCTTTGTCGATCGTACACTGCTTTCTGTAAGAGTCCTCAATGGTTGGGTCATATTCGTCAACAAAGTGACTCTGAATCAATTGAATCGTGAGCGCCGACTTACCGACACCACCGCCACCAACGACAACGAGCTTGTATTCTTGCATTGTTGTTTTTTTCTACTGAACGTAAAAAACTTTTCCACTTTTGCTCCAAATATATATTTTTCTGCCTTGAAATTCTCGCTATATCGTTTGCTCACAAGAAAAATTCAGCCTCGACTGCAACCTCTGAATTAACCCCAACTTTTACGGCATCGATGCAACATCCCACATTCACTTGAACAAATCAAAATGCTTCGTATATACCCAAAACTCGCAGGATCTTCTCCCTCTCTCACTTTGGTCCCTCCCACCTCTCCACCATCCCTGCCCCGCCCCATTCATACAGCCGCAGCTATCCAAAATGGGCAGCGACAAGTGCAGGGCGTCCATCGTAGTGATCTACTAATGACCTGCACATTGTCGCCCCTAGTGAACATGAGGCAGCTCTCGCTGACTGAACCGCCTATACACAGACGTGGATTTATTATTTGCACCTCTGTGTTCAGCGCCTAAGAACAATCTAGTACGGGTCGGCTCAATGCCGCGGGTTGAGAGCCCGAGCGAGAGTATTACACGGATCGAGTTCGGTCAATGGCAAGGTCTATTATGTCAACGCCTTCCAGAAGCTTAGCGTGTGGTTGTCCGGTTGCCTCAGCGGCAACCTCTCGTGCCGTGGTAATCGGTGTTATCGCGCGTTGCTCTCCACTACACCAATACATGGCCGTAAAAAATGCTCGTTTTTTGTGTTATGAGCTCGGCGAAGCTGGCGCAGAGATCGAAGTTGGTTGGCGTAATCAGGCGTTCTGGTGGTCGACCATGAAGCTCACCTGGGCCTCAACGACGTGTTCAGTTCGCTGAGCAGGTGCTCGCCCAGAGGATTGGCCGTACATGGTAGCCCCTTGCTAAAATTTCAAGGACTCAATTTAGACTTTCAAAGGAGGCCTGCAAATGCCAGCAAATGCCTTGCGTGGACCGCCGGTGGTGCTGCTTTCTTACGTCAAGCCGTCAACTCCTAAAAGCACACACTGTCCGAAAACAGTAAACAAATCACGGCCTAGAAAATAGTCATTACCCATGCGGTTTGTAATACTTATCGGAAGTTTCTCAACCATTTTTGGATGAAGCGAAATTTGCGTGTATTTTGTGCTTCTGTGTGCGACATTCAGTCCAGGGAGACTTTTGACGTGGTCTCATTATTAAATTCAACTCAATGCGATATTTAACCGTTGTGAAATCCAGCTCAACAAGCTGATTTCTGGACCTTTTCCGCCTGCCGACACAATCTTAGCTTTTGCAACGTCCTGACGTGATCTAAATCTTCGGAATCGTTAGTCTCCACTAAAACTGAAACACTCGGCGGTTTCTCGTAAACGTACCGCGTCAAGTGTATAATTTCGGCAAAAATGTTGCAAACACGACCCTTTCATGATGTACTTTTCCACCCTCATCTGCTATTGTTCCTTGCAGCAGGGCCCCCAAGGTCCCCCATCAACTCTACATTGTCACTGTCTAGACCAGCTATGGATGGGCTCATAAGGGGTGTGTTGGAATTCCAGACCTTGGTGCGTTGTGCATATGATATTCTAGACCCAACTTGGATTATAGAGTCCATTTTGCAATTGCTTTGACTCCTAGAATTTACTCAGCACTATTGCATGACAATTGCTGTTGCATGCATTTTAAATTGCAATTGCTTAGGCTTAAATTTGATCATTTAACTATCTTCAATAATCATCAATCAGGCTCAATTTTCACCCATCTAATTTTCTAGCCTTTCGCTAAAACTGACCAAACATTTCGGTTTCAGCATTTCTTTACGAATTCATCCGTTTAACTCATCCGCTCTCGGTTTCTTATCAATCCATTCGTATTCATCCGCTCTCAGTATCTTATCAATTCATTCGTATTCATCTGCTCTCGGTTTCTTATCAATCCATTCGTATTCATCCGCTCTCGTTTCTTATCAATTCATCAGTCAATTCTCTACATTTCCTCAATCAATAATTTCTCACAATTCTACACAATTTACTTCATACATATATTCCTAATCCTTCATTCCACTCTTTCTCATTCCTCGCTTCTACTTCCTTTTTATCTCCTCTACCTTCTACCTCTCCTCATCTTCACCAAACAATCGTCACAATACCACATTCCCTTTGGTGGGTTTTTGTAACCAATACACGGCAAATGAAACCACTCTCTCTTACAATCGTCACCGTCACATCCCACCATCTCACCAAACGACACCTGGTCACAGTAACAGTAGGTGGGTTCATTGCCAGAATCACGAGGTCCATCACTAACACTCACACGAGCTTCCAGCTTGAATGTGTGTCCCTTAGAGTCCTCCTCCTTACGAGTCCTCTTCTTCTTCATGTTACTGTCACTATTGTTTCCACTGCCATTCGGTCCACCAACTGGACCCTGTGGTTCTTCGGTCAACTCCTTCCTCGTGCGCTTCTTTCCAATGCCATTGACAGGTGAGCCCGCTCCTATGTCGCTGTTTGCGGCCGAGTTGAATCCACGAGGATCCAGTGGTGTAGCCTCCTTGGTCTTTCTCTTCTTTCCAGGTCCAGTAGGATGTGGAGAGTCTTCGTCGTCGTCTTTGTTTGCCTTTTTCGCAGCAAGTGCTTCCCTTCTGCTCTCACTACGCTGCAGGTGTGCAGTCCGGTCAACTGCCAGTGCAGAGCTGTGCGAGGACTGCGACAGATCCACAATCATCGCAGGGTGGTTGAGCGGACCGATCCGTATCAGCTCTGGAATCTCGTTGTTGTTGACAATGAGCTTGTAGTCGTTGTTTATGCGGAACATGTGCTTGTTGACCAAGTCTGTGGCCACTGAAGTAACGTGCATCTTTTCTTCCAAACACGGAATAATCTCGTTGATCTTGTGCTTGAGAATTGTGAGACGACGGATCTCCTTCGCTCTTTTGCTTTGCTCCGGTGTGGCATCCTGTCCATTGACTTCGCCCTCAGTGGAGGCAGCAACCTTAGCCACTTCCTTGCTGGTGCTCCTTTCACTCAGAACTTCTGGTTTGGCGGTTGCAGTCTCAGGAACGTCACTGGTTGCTGGGACTTCGGTTGTTCCGTTGGTGCCTTGTGTGCCATTCACCTCTGCGGTCTTTTCTGTGGTCTCCTTGTCTGTGGATTTTACTTCATTGGCTTCAGATTCTTTCGCGGTTGTATCTGGTTTGTCAGTTGCCTCGTTGGTTTGGTTCTTCTCGTTGGTTACCTCTTCCTTGTCCTCGGTGAGCGGCTTCGACTCCTCGTCGTCGTCAGCACCGTGCAAACTGTCCACGTACTTTTTGATGAGGAAGTTGATCTGCGGAACGGTGTTGATGCATTTCGCGTCGATTTCCTTCAACAATGTGAAGTACTTGGCCAAGTCCAAGGGCAAGGCTTCCAATGCATCGCTAATGTCGTTGAGGCCAGGGAGTAACTCGTTGATGTTTGTGACGTCGGTGGCCCACTGTTTGTACTGCTGAAACTTCTGCTGCAGCTTCTGCGTCTTGATGCGGTTGATGAGCCGCTGCGACTTCTGGCGCGATGGGAGGTCCTGGTACGTCATGGTGTTGATTAAAAAATGTGCGAACTTTCAAGGATTTTTGGAGCACGCGCTACCGATCTATGCGCTACCAAATTTCATCTGAAAGTTTGCGCTACCATGTTTTTATCGCGCTACCAAATTATGGCGCTACCAAAAAAAGTACTAACCGCGCTACCAAATTTCAATTTGGTAGCGCCAGTGGGGAAGATATCTCTTTGTTATCCTTTGGTAGCGCCTATTCACGTGTTCTTACATACAATCTCAAAAAAATACAATTCATGGGGTAATTTTGCAATATTTTTTCGAAATTATGACAAAATAGCGTCTATATCGTGAGTCCAAAGTAACAAGGATAACACGGTGGTGTAGAAGATCGGCAACAAAGAGTAAGGTGCAAAATATACGGTGGTTGCAAAAAGTCATCACCCTCTATGAACATCTCGTCATCTGTCAATAGATTTATTATTATCACAGGTCACATGACTTAGAATAATCCGGAATTTCGCAATTTCGTGAGATACTCTGCCATCAAGCCAAACGCAGGCTGTGGATGTGGATTCCAGCACCAAAAAGCATTTGATCACTATCTGATCCTCACGGAACTCCACCACTCCAAACATCATACGGGAGAAACCTGGACCTACATTTACACACACTCGTTCGTTATCAGACGCGAAATACAGAGGCAAATTTACCAATCCACAGTTCACCACACGGCCCTGAATCACCAGGAATCCTACGCGTTTATCCACAATTCAAGTCAGCTCTATTAACAAGAGCCTGCTCGAGCTAAGAATCTACTCCGGTACATACGCACGAGTGCACGGGGCCGATTTCTATAAGGTGTACCCTTTCCGATACACTGTGGCTCATTGTACTGTTTATGCCAAAAAAACAGCAAAATTAGCAAATTGGTCTCAACGGCATTTGTAGGTTTCATACTTATATGGACCGACCGGCTACAGCTTGGCGCCGGACTACTTATTTTGACAATTGTGCAGTGGAGAAAGTCTCCTTCGCCGCTCCACATATATTACACACTACTTGGACTACAAGGGTCTCTGCGTACGATAAACGCACGATACTGGGGTCAAGAGCGCAATTCTGCTTTGAGAGCCTGCTAATCGCATGGGCCAAAACCAGCCACAGTTAAATCCTTCCTTGTATCAAAAGACCCCTCTGTCCCAGAATATAAATACAGACAATAGCAAGGCACTGTCGGAGGGAAGACAGCATAGAGAACAAACCGCGCCACAGTTCCGCAGTCATCACTTCAGCACGTCAGAAAGTCACATAAAGGACGGTCAAAGAGGCTCCGAATACCGAAGAGACTTTGACAGTGGCTCAGGTTTTAGAAACGAGGCACGATTTAACAGTTATATAAAGGACTATCACTCAGACAACAAGACATCAAGGTCAGGTTCTACTACAGATTTTGGCTTAACAGATTCACATCGCGACTCCGTTAGAAATTCGAACTCGTATCACGAATCTGCTAGGAACTCCAACTCTTATACAGACTCTGTTAAAAGCTTGCACCCCAACGTTACTGGCTTCATTTCACGCCGACCTAACCACCCAAGTATACGACACCACGAAACACCCAGCAACGCGATGTTTTCCCCACAACCGCGTCCCCAGAGTCCGTTAAGCCTGTCGCATTCGCCTGCGCACAAAAAGCTCAAGAACGACCTGATAAGCGACCTTTCGCACCAGGTGGCGTCTCCAGGATCAAACATAAATTTTTACGTGCTGACAGAAAGAGGTCTGGCCAGCGATAGATATAACCCATCGATCGTGCGCAGCAGTCCACGGACTTCACCAGCGACTGTTCCCAAAAAGCCAGAAAAACTCACACCACAGCAGGTTCCACAAGTGAATCGCGTGCACTCGCTATTGAACCAGCCAGATGAAGACGAGCGTTTTTTGCAACTTGCAAGAGAGGCACTTGTGGCTACTGCTACTGGGGCAAACCTCAGCAATTCACAGTTCGTGGACCCCACGATCTCAGACTTGTTGACGCGTCTACAGTATGCTCTGCTGCCACATGGTAACCCCATCAAAAGATCTACCGAGATCGAAACCAACGTGAATGGTAGGTTGAACATTCAAGGTTTCTACAAGAGTTTCCCCAACTTGAGCAATGACATTTTTGCGGAAAACGCAAACGCACAGGGCTCTTCACGACCAACACCCACACACTCGGCCAACCACCCAAGTCTGTATAACGAGGGATGGAACTTCTTGATAGGTGAGCCTGTGACGTTGAAGTCACCCAAGGAGCGCGAAACCGAAAGACAGATGGAGCTTGCAAACCGCCATCGGTACCGCCAGTATGACTCTGACGACGGAAACGACGACGACGGCGATGCCGACGATGGCGATGACGAACGCGATCACGACCCCAACTTTCCTGGTCGAGAACCACGTAAGAACTCTGCTGTTTACAGTGACGATCCTCTGAGGAAGTTTTTGTGCAGCAAGTGCCTGATGTCGTTCAGACGGTCGTCGGACTTGAAGCGACATGAAAAGCAGCACTTGTCGATACCTCCAAATATCTGTGAGCTATGCGGCAAGGGTTTTGCACGTAAGGATGCATTGAAGAGGCACGTGAGCACGCTCACTTGCAAGCGTAATGCAGAAAAGAAGTTGTATGTGGAGAACTTGAACTATTTGAGTGAGAAGAAGGGCGACAAGTTTTAGATGACTCTATCGGGATGGGGTCACGAGAATAAAAGTAATAGGATATGTGATAGGATGATAGTAGAGTGTAGAAGATGAGAGTAGGGAAGACAAGAAGACATAGGAAGTCAGAAGACATTTAGGCCAGATCGTAAAACAGGTATGGAAGAATCTTGAAAACTCAGCGTATAATTAGAAAACGTTGAAGACGTTGAACTACCCTTCAGGTACAACAATTTCAGCTTTCACCAATCATTACATAATCTATATCGAAAAAACCGTTGCCTAATAGGATCATGAGCCTTGACTTTTCACTTTGACGTAACACACCAATAAGAGCGGCAGCAATGGACAGTAAAAACGATGACCCTGAGGTATTTAAAGAGTTAGAGTTTGAAACCGCTTATTTCCACTATTCCCGGCCCCAGTATCCTTCCCTAACTTATACCTATGACCGCACTTTTCACTCCTACCTTTCTTTATTGCTACCTCTTATCTGTCAGGTGACTCTATTTGCGCATGCGACCGTTGCATCGAGCACAAAATTCAGTTCGTCGAAAAATCCGTCCTCGGATACAGGGAATGTCCCGAAAAAAGCATATGAATCCTAAAAGATCCGAGAACATGCCGTCACCGGACGCAGCTGATAAACGAAGACCCAAGTATGAGCCGATGGGCATTCCTTCATAGTCACAGTATCCCCAGTACCGAAGCTCGAGCGGATGTGGACACTGTACTCTGTCTCAACTCTGGTCTTCACACATTCCTAGATTTTCCGATTACATAATCACATCAGTCCAGTGATGACGCTTCTCCCCCAAGCCGAAACCGAAGTTGCCTCGGTTGACTCAAATATCGATCTTGTATATATAAGACCGAAAAAACAGCAATCCACTATAGCCGTAAATTTCTCAACATGTCTGCCACTCAGAGATTACAACAATTGGCACAGATCTTGACGCCAAACCTTGCTACTGCTTCTGCAGTCACTCCATTCAAAGTCGCCGTTATCGGTTCTGGTAACTGGGGTACCACCATCGCCAAGGTTCTCGCTGAGAACACGGCTGAAAACCCATCCGTGTTCCAGAAGGACATCCAGATGTGGGTGCACGAAGAAGTCCTCGATGGCCGCAAGTTGACCAGCATCATTAACGAGGACCACGAGAACGTCAAGTACCTCCCAGGCGTCAAGTTGCCAAGCAACTTGTTTGCTAACCCTGACTTGGTTAGCACCGTCAAGGATGCTGACCTCTTGGTTTTCAACCTTCCACACCAGTTCTTGCGTAAGACATGCCAGACCTTGAAGGGTAACGTCAAGCCAACTGCAAGAGCCATCTCTTGTTTGAAGGGTTTGGAAGTTACTCCAGAAGGTTGTGCATTGTTGTCTACATACATCACCGAGGAATTGGGCATCGAGTGTGGTGCTCTTTCTGGTGCCAACATCGCTTCCGAGGTTGCTAGATGCAAGTGGTCTGAGACCACCGTCGCCTACAACATCCCTAAGGACTTCCGTGGTAAGGGTAAGGATATCGACCACGAAGTCTTGAAGACCGCATTCCACAGATCATACTTCCACGTGAACGTCATCGAAGATGTGGCTGGTGTTTCTGTGGCTGGTGCTCTTAAGAACATCGTTGCCATTGCCGTGGGTTTCGTCGAAGGTAAGGGCTGGGGAGACAATGCCAAGGCTGCTATCATGAGAATCGGTCTTGTTGAGTCTATCAAGTTCTCCAAGTCGTTTTTCCCATCTTCCCAGGAATCCACTTTCACAGCTGAGTCTGCCGGTGTGGCCGACTTGATCACTACATGCGGTGGTGGCCGTAACGTCAAAATCGGTAGACACATGTCTAAGACCGGAGACTCTGCATTGGAGGCCGAGAAGAAGTTGTTGAACGGCCAGTCGTCGCAGGGTATCATCACTGCTAAGGAGGTGCATGAGTTGTTGGAGAACGTGGGTCGCTTGGACGAATTCCCATTGTTCGAGGCTACATACCAGATCATTTACGGTACTGAGAAGATTGACAACTTGCCAATCTTGTTGGAGAGATCATAGATATTTATTGAATAGAAAGAAGAGAATAGAGAAACGAGAAACAATAGTAGATAAATAAAGAGTAAAGAAGGAGAATAATAGAGGTGTGATATACAGTAAAGAGTTGAATAGAGAATGGGATGTCATTTTATTATTATAAAATACTAGGGTTCGTGAATTCTCGGTTTTAGATAACCGAGATCTCGAAGCTTAAGACCGGGGTTTATCTACACTTGTATACAGTATGCATTCGTAATTTTCATGATCACCTTATAGTACATTCTATTCACATCATTGATCTCCGACTAGTTCTGGTACATTTTACCTCCCATTTCCTCCTCTATTCACCTTCACTCCTTTCTTCTCTTATTCTGCCCTTCTGCATCTTCTCTCTTCCGCTTCTTCGCACGGTACTTCACGAGGAACTTCTCCATCAGTACCCCACAAAAAGCCTTGACCTTCTTCAACTTGTGTGCATCCAACTCATGTGGCGGTTCCAGACCCTTCGCCTTCTCCTTCTCCACCAAAATGTGCACAAAATCCTTAGCACACCCCTTCAAGTTGTCGCGCCCAATCTCCTTCTCGTGTTTCTTGATCAAGTTCGGAATATGAGCAGCAAAGAGTCGCGTCCATTTGACGTCTGCGCTCACTTTTTCTTTCTTTTCCTCCTTTCCTTCGCTCTTCTCCTTCTTTTCATCTCTCTTCTCCCTCTTCTCATCTCTCTTCTCCCTCTTCTCTTTGCGTTCCTTTCCCCTCTTTTCCTTCTTCTCCTTCTTCTCCAACTCGCTTGCACGCCTCTCAGCAACTCCCATATCAATCAACTCCTGCAACTCGCGCTCTCTTTCCTGGAGTTTCGTGAAGTTCTCCTCGCGGAGCGCACGTAAACGCTCCTCCTCTTGCCGTGCAATTGCCTTCTCCTGATCACGGCGCTCTCTCTTGTCATTGTCCTTCTTCTTCTGCTCCTTGCCATTGCTGCTGCCTGCCAGCTTAGGCCCCGTCGGCACAGATGCAACAGGACGCTCCCATCGCGACAAGTTGAGTGCACGGTGAAAGTAGTAGATGCTCTTCAGGTTGCTGTCGTAGGCCACTTCCCATCCCTCTGGAAGTGGCTCTTCATCACCAGCATCGTCCTCGACCACCACTGCCGATGCCTGCTTCTCCGGTGACTCTGACCTAGTTTCCTGCACTGGAGAACGCGAGTCCTTGCGTCCATACCCAGTCATCTCACCCTTGGACTTGGGGATACGATACGCCATCTGGAGCTTGCCCCACTCTTCAAGCAAACCTTCGCAAAGGGACTTGATATTATCATCAGATGTGGTTTCCGAGAGGTTTTTCACCACGTTCTCGATCTGCGACAGCGAGATCTTGTTGCGGGTCATTGTTGGCCATTTGCCCAAAATCACCAAGATCTTTTCCACGAGATCGAGATCCACGTCCTGGAACTGCTTGATCACTGTGGAAAGCGTCTTGTATCCGTGCAAACGCACAATGAGGAGATTCACAGCGTTGTCACTAGTGATGTAGATTCTCTCCACCAACTTGCGCACAACATACAAGTCTTGTGACTTCATAAGTGCTCCCATAACCTTCGAGACATCTGCAGTCTCTAATTCTTCAACTTCCAAAGACTTGACAAACTCCTCATTGATCACCGCATCATCGCTTTGTTGTTTGTTACGAAGATGCTTGTTTTCCTTCAACCACTTTCTCTCCTGCTTTGGTGTCACTCCCAACGCCTCGGCAATTCCATCTGGAAGCAACAATGCCGCGTCGGTTTGAGTCTTTCCACCCATAAACTTGATACAGTTGGGCTCACCACAGTAGCAAGGCTGCAGTTGTGCACCATAACGGTCGACGTTGTAGTCAAAGGTGATCTCTTCACCAGGAGAAATGGTTCTCTTTGCAAAAATACCCATACGAAGCTTGTCACCAACCACCCACTTGTCAACGTAAGCATTCGGGCTACAAGAATGGTTACAGAAACGTGCAAACGAACCTTTAAGTGTAGCATCGATGAAGGAATCGTTCTTCAACATCATAAAGTAGAAGTGCTTAAACTTGCGTGCATCATAATCCACCATACGCTGGCGGAAAGTTTCCTCATCAATCACCTCTCCAATGTATTCGTAGATGAACCCAGACTCCGGTATCACGGCATCGGCACGCAAACCATAGCCCTTTTTCTCGGTCTGGATAACCGAAACTTGGGCATAAGCCCGTTTCTGGAAACGCTGGTTTTGGCAGTCGTCGCCACAAGTGCACATTCCATTCACACACTCCACAGAAGTCACACGGTTGATACAGTTGGAGTCTTCGGAACACGCCACGTTGCTCTTCAGCTCAGAGTCCCACTGCTCCACACAGTCACATGTCATGAACTCCTGCTGGCCCAGTGACCCGGTGTGTTTACTCGAGTATGTACACTCAGTGAGTTCCTCGAACGTGGTACGAGCCTCGGCAGACTTGTCAGGGTTCTCGAGGAAGAGTTGCGGCTTTGGTCGCTGGTTCCGCGGCTGCGGCGATGCTGACGACGATGCGGTCTCCATGTTGTGAAATGAAAAATAAAAATGGAGAAGTTGAAAAACATTAACGAAAGTAGATAAAAGATTAGAAAGGACAAAGTTAGATTTAATGACTGGAAAAAGGCTCAATGATTAGAACGGTCCACTAGAAAAACCAGATCCAATGACAAGCACAAGATCTACCAAGACCAATTCGCCCGAAACAAATTTGAAACCAAGAGAGGATTTCCTCTACATTAATTAATCACGTTGATTTCTATCATACTGTCATACTCATTATGTCCCGCATGTTATATTCCATTCTCCGTAGTATCTCTATTGTTGCACTATGCTGATATAACATAGTACTGTTCATATCCTAGTCATATAATACCAGGTAATACAGTGGTCCAGGTAGTCCAGTAGCGTCTACTAGGTAATACCCACTGGTACTCCTACTAGACATGATACTAGTAAAGTCCCTTGTGTGCTGATACCACTCATCCTAGTCATACCGATACGCCTCTCCCTGCCTACCTCTCCCTTCCTACCTTCTTTCCTACCTCCCCTCTCCCTACTTCTCCTCTCCCTCCTTGTAGGTTGCTACTCTTTCCTTGTTGCCTTGAGCAGCGTGAACCAACTGCACGAAAGCATCAGCAGCCAAGTTCTTCTTCGGGGCAGGCTTGGTGCTCAAGCTCGACTTACTTGAAGTGCTAGCCAAATTAGGCTTGGTGCCCGCGTCTGTGAGCATTTCAGAAAACTTCTTCCACGAGCCCAACAGTTGTTTGTCGTGTTTGTCTGATTCCGGGTCCACTACCGACCCCGATTCTCCAAAGAGATCGATCTCGCTTGGGTCGTCGTCCTCTTCTGTCTGCATCTCCTTCAACTTGCGGATCTTGTTGTTCAACTTGACCATTTCGATTGCTTGCTTGAACTTGGCCTTGGCGTCGAAGTGCTGCTTCAAGTTTGGCAACAAGTCTGTCTGTGCGTGCTCCGGTGCAATGGACACGAGCCATGGATCGTTCAACAATTGGTCGGCCGTTGGACGATTGTCCGGGTTGAATTGCAACGCTTTGATGATGAACCTACGGGCATCCTTGGACACGTCTCTCCAGTAGTCTGCGTGGAAGATCACCGCGTTGTTGTGCTTGACTTCACTGACAAAGTCCTGGACGTTTTCGGAACGGAAAGGGGAGTATCCACACAATAAGGTGTAAGTGATTACACCAAGAGACCAGATATCACACGGCTTTCCGTGTCCAGTTCCCATGATAACCTCAGGGGCTGCGTATCCGAAAGATCCAGCGCTCGATGTCAACTTCTCACTAGGAGATTGCAAGCGCTTAGCAATACCGAAATCCGCCAATACCACGTTGGAATCACTGGCAGGGGTCAAGTACAAGATGTTCTCTGGCTTCAAGTCACGGTGAACAATGTCCTTATCATGTAAGTACTTGAGTGCTTCCAACATCTGGACAATCACGAGAGAGGCGTCGTGCTCAGTAAATTTACCTTGACTGATAATACGGTCGAACAACTCACCTCCCGTGGCCAATTGCGTAACAATGTAAAACTTATCCTTGGACTCGAACCAGTCGTAGAAGCCAACGATGTGTGGGTGGTTCAATTCCTGAAGAAGACGCAATTCGTCAATGATCATACCCTCGTTGCCCTTTAACGCCTTTTTCAAGATGATCTTAACAGCTACCTCCTCATTGTTGCGGTTGTCACGGGCGCAACGTACTATACCAAAGGATCCCGCACCCAATGTCTTGCCAAAAGTGTACTTCTGCTTGCGCGAGTACGACTCGGGCTGCCCACTCAACTTATTGAAGAGCTTTTTGAACTGGTGGTCGCTGACGTCCGTCATGGTTATTAGTGGGAAAACAAAAGATGCTTTTGTTGCAGTAAATTTAGATGAAATTATCAGAGGGTGCTCCAGATCATGCCTAGACGAAAGCCGCAGCAAGTCACGTGAGCACAGAAACGAAAGGCTAACGATGATAAGGGTTTCCCAAACGCCCTGATGTCTAAATGAGCAGATAAGATGCTTGTACGCGTCGTGGTAGCTGTGCTGAACTAAGTTTCGTAGTTTATTTGGTTATGGTTAGTGCCGCGTGAGGATATTTCCTATTTGGTAAGATGGTTGGAGATAGAGGTGAGGTGAGATTTGAAACCCTACAATTGTATTTAAGTAGTTGAGTTGAATGTAGTGTGATTATATCACCACTTATATCATAACTGTACGATCATAATATATAACTATGACTCATTATCTGACTGTGCCATTAAAGCAATCTGACTGTGACATTATACAAAATATGACTTCCACCCAACACTTAAATACCATATCACTATAAATGTACCACCTTAACACTATTCATAACACTTTCAGTGTTCACCATAACACTATTAAGTGTTCACCACTACACTACACCCCTGGTTCTCCAACAAAACCACTAAACACCTCACCAATTTTCAGTAATCTCTTTGCTCCATTTCTGTATTCCTTTTCAGTCTGACTCACCGCTCCGCGCCTTTTCCGGAGTCTCCAGCTGAAAAATTAGTTTTGACTACACCATGTCGGTAACCAGAACATTGCGGTTGGCTGCGCGCAGATTCCAGTCTACTGCCAAACACACTGGCCTTCAGGCCTCAGACTACACTCCAGCGGGCGATCCAAACTACATCAAGTTGATCTTGACCTCGCGAGTTTATGATGTGGTTGATGAGGCTGGTACTCCCTTGGCCCATGCTATCAACCTCTCCAGCAAGTGCAACTCCAACATTTACTTGAAGAGAGAGGACTTGCTCCCCGTCTTCTCGTTCAAGTTGCGTGGTGCCTATAACATGATTGCCAACTTGCACTCCAACTCGAAAACACCAATCGCTGGTGTCATTGCATGCTCTGCTGGAAACCACGCCCAAGGTGTGGCATACTCTGCAAACAAATTGAAGATTCCTTCGACAATTGTCATGCCTACAGCAACGCCTTCCATCAAGTACTCCAACGTGTCGAGGTTGGGCTCTCAGGTGGTGTTGTACGGAGACGATTTCGACTCGGCCAAGGCCGAGTGTGAAAGACTTTCTGCTTTGAACAACTTGACCAACATCCCACCTTTCGACCACCCACACGTCATTGCTGGCCAGGGAACAGTGGCCTTGGAGTTGACTCGTCAGCTTCGTTTGGACAAATTGAACGCAGTTTTCGTCCCTGTTGGCGGAGGTGGTCTTATTGCAGGTATCGCAGTGTACTTGAAGAAGATCGCTCCACATGTGAAGATCATCGGTGTCGAGACACACGATGCTGATGCTTTGTACCAGTCGCTCAAGAACAAGAAACAAGAGACCTTGGACTCCGTGGGAGTTTTCGCAGATGGTACTGCCGTGCGTGTGCTTGGTGACGAGACCTGGCGTCTTTGTGAGCAATTTGTCGACGAAGTCGTCCTTGTTTCCACTGACGAGTTGTGTGCTGCCATCAAGGATATCTTTGAGGACACTAGACTGATCACCGAACCTTCTGGAGCTCTTTCTGTTGCTGGATTGAAGAAGTACATTCAGCAGAACAGCGATGTTGACCACAGTGACAAGACTTATGTCCCAATTTTGAGTGGTGCCAACATGAACTTCGACAGATTGCGTTTCGTCAGTGAGAGAGCCGTGCTTGGTGAGGGTAGAGAAGTGTCTTTGGCCGTCACTATTCCTGAGAGACCAGGAGAGTTTAGCAGATTGCAGAACATCATCTACCCAAGAGCTGTGACTGAGTTCTCCTACCGTCGTTCCGACGACAAGGATGCCCACATCTACATCTCGTTCAACGTTATTGACAAGGAGAAGGAGTTGAACGCCATTGTGGAGACTATGACTAGCAAGGATTACAACTATGAGGTCTACGATATCTCTGACAACGAGTTGGCCAAGTCGCACGGTAGATACATGATTGGAGGTTCTTCATCGCTCGAGAAGAGAACTGATGAGCGCTTGCTCCAATTCGAGTTCCCAGAAAGACCCAACGCTTTGAACAAGTTCTTGAACTCGTTGAAGTCTAACTGGGACGTGACCTTGTTCCACTACAGAAACCACGGAAACGATGTTGGAAAGGTGTTGTGTGGATTCGGCTTGCCAGAGGGTACCCTGGACGCAGACTTTGAGGATTTCTTGAAGACTTTGGGGTACAGGTATGTGGACGAGTCGAACAACTTGGTTTACAAGAAGTTTTTGAAGTAGTAGTGCAATATGCTCATGATTGACCATCGGTTGATCCTAAATAAAAATTCAAAATGATAAGAAATATAAGACTATAAGCAAATATGTAAATCTTAGTCACATTTGACAACCTCTACGTCACCACCTCTACTTCGAAGTTTATAAATAGTCACCCTATTTACCTAATACTTCTCCTCGAAAATCTTCATGTACTCATCGGAGTCGCCTCTAAAATCGTCCTCGTTGATCTTTGTCACCCCACTGTCTGTCTTTAAGCGGAACTGCGTCATCTTGCCCAACTCGTAAATCACACCCAAGATGGGTGCCGCAACACCGTTCTTCTTCGCGATTCTCAACGGGTTACCCAACATGATCTCGAGCTCCAACAACTGGTTCTTGCGTGCATCGACACACATTGACGGTGCGTAGAAAAGACCGTCACCAATGTGGACAAACTTGTCAATGATATCCAGCTCAAGTTCCACACCTTCACTCGCAGCAATGCGGACCACTTCCTCCATCGCAGGGCGAATAAGAGCATCGTTTCCAGTGGCGATCTGAATCAGCGTGGTGTCCAAGTTAGCGAGTGCGGAAACTGGGTTCCAAACACTGTTATAAACCAACTTCTCCCAGCGAGTTTTGCGCACGTTGGTGTCACGAACAACACTGTTCTGGCCATTTGTAGCGGTTAACAACTCGATAAGAGTGGTGATTTTCTTCTCAGCATCAGGAAACGTCTTGGAGAGGGGGTTTTCAAAATCACCCACAAACAACTGATCAATACGCTTCTGGATGATCTTGCTACCAATTCGCGTCGAACCAACGTGTGAGACCGCACTCAAGACGAGGTTATCGGGGAATGCCTTGATCATCGGAGTTTCGATGTCAATTCCGTTCTGAATGAGCAAGATCACCAGACCATGCTCTTTGATCTGTGCAGCATACGGCTTCAAAATGTCCTCGCATTTGTTGTTACTATCAGGGATGTTCTTGGTAGTAACCACAATGTAGTCGAAGCCCTTTTCACCGGAGAAAGCATCGTCCATGGTGCGGTAAATGTGGGTAGGTTTCCAGCCTTCGATCTGGCCGTACGAAGACGAGTCAATAGTGAATCCGTTGGTGGAGACTTCTTCAAATCCAGATCTAACAATGAGACTAACTTCGGAGAGCCCGTTGGACGCGAGGCCCATTGCCACAACAGTGCCTACTCCGCCAGAACCAACAACAAGTACTCTTGGTGCCATGGTGAGTCAGAAAAAGAGTAGCGGAAAAAATTCCGTTTGCAACAATTAACAATTTAGGAAAAAAAGTTACGAACGATCGTTATCTGAAATGATTCGATAGTGTGTTTGTGTAGTTTACGAAAAGTATACAATGAGATCAATTCAAGATGTACAGATGACTTGGTTAGCTGGATATTTCACGAATTTTATACTTTTTACTATAGTCTTTATTGAATTTCCTTAGAGTATAATTGATCTCATCGTTATTTGATCGTATTTTATATTCTTTTTTGATCGTATTTCTTGATCGTTTCGGTATTTCCTGATCGTCTCTTTATTGATCGTATTTCTTGATCGTTTCTTTATTGATCGTACTTCTTGATCGTTGCTTTATTGATCATATTTACGTTATTAATCGGTGTTTTTGATCGTTTCTTTTTTGATCTCTATCCTCTATTCTCCTTTCTATTTACAGTCTATCCCTTTCTCAAAAATGCCTGGTAAGCATCGTGGTTGATGTGAACCCTACCCGTTGCCTTCATCTGTTTCTTTCCCTCCTTCTGTCTCTCCAACAACTTCTTTCTTCTTGAGATATCCGCCGCATGGAGTTTTTGAGTCACGTCCTTCCTCTTTGCCTTGATCGTTTCTCTTGCAACCACCTTGTTGCCCACCTTCGCTTGAATGGCCACCTCGAAAAGCTGGAAACGGAGGTATTCCTTGAACCGTGCAACATACTCTTTACCCTTGGATTGAACCTGTGACCGGTGGAGAATCGTTGTCAAGGCATCCTGAGGCTCACCATTCACGCACAATTCCATCTTGACTATGTCACTCTTCTTGTATCCTGCGTCCTCGTAGTCTAATGAAGCATATCCTTTCGTGCATCCCTTCAATTTGCCAAAGAAGTCCTCCACCAACTCAGCAAGAGGAAGATCATACTTGAGGAGCACTTGACCCGTGGTCAAGTACTCGATTTCACGCTGAATACCACGGCTATTATCACAAAGTGTCATAACTGTACCCACATACTCCCCAGGAACCGTCATTATACAATCGACATGTGGCTCTTCGTACCTTTCGACATTCTGTGCTTTGTCTGAGGCAGGAAACCCATCGGGGTTTGTCACAATGACTTCCGTTCCATCACGATAAGCAACCTTATACGGCACTGTAGGAGCTGTCAAAATGATCTTTGCACCATACTCCTTCTCCAAACGTTCCTGAAAAACCAGCGCATGGAGAGATCCCAAGAAGCCCAAACGCCATCCGAGTCCCAATGCGTTCGAGGTCTCCTTTTCCAAAGTCACCGAACGGTCATTGAGCACCAAGTTTTGCATGTGGTCGTCCATAGTATTGAAATCAGTTCCATCGGCAGGGAAAGCTCCCACAAAAACCATGGGCTTTGGTTCCTCGAACCCAGGAAGTGCCTCAAGACCTTCATGCTTACCATGCTGGAAAAAGGTGTCCCCTACAAGTGCCTCTCGTGGGTTCTTCATTCCTGGAATCACATAAGCAACCTGACCGGCCTTGATACGATCCATAGGGAGTTTATCAGGGTACATTATCCCCACTTCTTTGACGTCATACCGACGTTGAGAATGCGCAGACACCAACTTCATACCCTTTTTAATCTGGCCGTCAACCACATGAACCAACATCACCACACCGACGTATGGGTCGTGCCACGAATCCACCAAGAGGGCCTTCAACGGCTTGGTTTCGTCACCAGTTGGGCCTGGAATATTATCGATGATCAGAGGGATGATCTGGTCTACATTCAAACCAGTCTTTGCACTCACCGCAATACAGTCCTCTCGCGGTAACTCAAAGGTGTTCTCCACCTGGTCCATTGCACGTGGAATATTGGCCAGATCCAAGTCGATCTTGTTGATGATGGGGATCAACTTGAGTCCCATGCTATATGCGAGGTAGAAATTGGCCACGGTCTGAGCTTGGACACCTTGCAGCGCATCCACTAGGAGCAAAGCACCACCACACGAGGCGTATGACCGCGAGACTTCTGCACGGAAGTCAACGTGCCCAGGAGTATCCACCAAGTGGAGCAAGTAGTCTTTTCCAGACTTATCACGGTGAAACATGGAGACGGTTTGGGCTTTGACTGTGATTCCTCGCTCACGTTCGACGTCCAACTTATCCAAGACCTGTTTGTTGGAGCCCGGCTGAATGACGCCGGTGAGCTCGAGCATGCGGTCGGAAAGGGTACTCTTTCCATGGTCGACGTGGGCGACTATGCTGAAGTTACGGTAGTTTTCGATGGGGATCTTTGAAAGACGGTCTTGCACGTCCTTCCGGAACTTTTCCCTGTTGAGAAGCTGGACCTTTTCCTCAGTCGAGAGGACTTTGGCTGCAGACGATGCGAATCTACATCGTATTAGTCGGAGCATTGAAATTGGTGGAAAATGAAAATATTGCAACCAAATAAAAGAGAAAAAGAGTAGAGGTAGAGATAGAGAATAGAAATAGAGTAATACTTATAGAGAATACAGTGACAATTATAAGAACACAGTGATAATTATAAGAATACAATGATAATTATAAGAACACAGTGATATTTATAAATAACTGATTCTACTTCTCTACAATTCCTGGTATTTCACTTAATCTTCATGTCTATTTCAATTCTTCGCAAAACCCTCCATGAACTCAACTAATCTCTTCACGCTGTCCAAAGAAACAGCATTGTAAATGGATGCTCTGATACCACCCACAGATCTGTGGCCCTTCAACCCAGACAAGCCCAAATCTCCAGCCTCCTTGATGAACTTGGCCTCCAACTCATCGTTTGGCAAGGTGAACACCACATTCATCTTGGACCGCGAGTTCTTAGCAACAGGGGCCTTATACACGTCGCTGTGCTTGTCAATGACGCCGTACAACAAACTGGCCTTCTCATCGTTCACCTTCTCAATAGCACCAACACCTCCCTCGGCAAGAAGCTGCTTCATCACCAACTTCAAGATGTGGCACGTGAAGATTGGAATGGTGTTGTAGGCGGAGTTGTTGCTGACCACAGTTGGGTAGTGGAAAGCAATTGGCACCAAAGGAATACCCAACTGCTTGAGCTCAGCGTCGGTTGGCTGTTCGAGCAAGTCCTTCTTGATGATGTAGATGGTCAAACCTGCCAAACCAATGTTCTTCTGGGCACCGGCCATGATCAAACCGTACTTTCCAACATCGATCTTCTTCGACAAGATATTCGACGACATGTCTGCAACCAATTCCACACCTTCAGGTAAGTAGTCGCCTGGAGTGTCGACGAATTCGTTACCGTGGACAGTCTCGTTGTCGCAGACGTACAAGAAAGCGGTGTTTTCCTTGATTGGAGCCCACTTAGAGTAAGGTGGGATCTCGGTGAACTTGGAGGCCTTTGTGTTGACCACCACATCGACCTCGAATCCCAATCTCTCGGCCTCCTCTGCAGACTTCTTCGACCACCCACCAGTCACAGCATATGCTGCTCTACCGACTTTACCAGTTCTCTTAGCGTAGTTGGCAATCAAGTTGTAGGCGATCGAAGAGAAACCAGTGGTTCCACCACCCTGCATGAAAAACACCTCGTGAGTGCTTGGAATGTCCAACAACTCAGTCAAGTACTGCTTGGTGTCGTCGATCACCTTGATGGCAGGTTTGGAGCGGTGCGAAATTTCACCAACTCCGAGACCACATTGTTCGTAGTTGAGCAAGTCCTGTGCTGATTCCTGCAACACCTTGGTAGGGAGGCCCGCAGGACCAGCACCAAAGTAGTGTGTTTGTTCGCGAGTTGCCATTGATGAGAAGTTATTGCGATTTAGCTGAATTTATATTAATGAGTCAGTCTGAGTCAGAAAAAAGAATAAGATGAATATATGAATATAAGAGGAATAGTGATACAGGATATAATAGGGTCTGGATATGAATGATCTGGAAATGAATGATCTGGAAATGAATGGAAATGGTAAAACACCCGAAAGAGGGTATCATTTGGTCAATTGTTGCAAGGTCCATCTATTATACATCCTAGCTCTATTAATTACCCTAGCAATATGTTAAGGACTTTCTTGACTCATGCCATTTTCACTCCTGAGTCATCCCATTTTCTTCTCTACCTCATCCCAGACATGCCGTTTCTTCTCTACCTCCTCCTCATCCCACTCACGAAATACGTAATCTCAACCTCATCACTATCATCCAACAGACAGTGCAAAATCCCATCTGTAGGTGTCATCAAGAACATGATGGACTTGCAATTAGCCACGATTCGCAGAGCCTGCTGCCAATCGCGGAGTCGCACCGTGATCTCCTTCTCGTCCTCGTCCTCGTCCTCTTCCTCCTCGTCAAAGTTTTGCAAGCGTAGCGATTCCGTGTCTGCGACTGCGGTCTTGAGTCGCTGCACTTCGATCTTGTCGTTCCAGCTGATTGTAACACGGTACTTGCCCTCTTCTTCAAGCACAAACCCGAGAAACCCCCCACCTCTGCGACTCGCTCGGATCGTCACAACCTCGTTGCCCGAAACCTTCTTGAACTTTTCAAGTCGCTTGTATGTCTGTGCAAACTCGTTTGGGAGTCGCATCAACAATTCTGTATGCGAAACCTCGGGTTCGCGGAAAAGCATCGCCTCGTGTGTGTTCTTCAAGATCTTCACCGGTATGCGGAACGTGTGGTTGATAGTGCTCGAGTTCACGTTGATGTTCGAGTAAAATAATGCTAATGACGCGGTTCTCCCGTTGCCAGTGCTGACTCCTACCTCACCACTCGAATCTTTTCTTTGGAGCCGTATATTCAAACCGTCAGTGTTGGCTTTGTCAAAGTTCTTTAATGCTTGCAAGAGCAATTCCACGTTCATTTCAAGCAGAATGGCATTGTCGCGCAAACTCTGCACCTCCACCTGGTCAAACACGCTCCCCATGGCAAACTTGCACCATACCTGGGGTTCTTGGGTGATCAGCTGCGCGTTAACCAGAATCACCACGAGTTGTTCGGGCGAAAACTTGAAGATCACATACTTGCGGATGTGTGATATGAGCGAGAGGGTTGTTTTGAGTGTCTCGGTGTTTTGGGTTCGTAGTTTGAGTTTCATAGTAATGAATGAAAAGTTTGGACTATAATATTCTATGTTATTGGAATAAGATACTTTGTTAATTCTTCATATAGCCTTCTAGTTTGTCTTCTTTGTATAAACTCTTTAACTCTTTAACTCTTTTGTAAACTCTTTTGTAAAATCTTCAACTCTTTATCTCTAAACTCTTCAACTCTTTAGTAAATCTTCAGTCTATTTCTCTATCATTTTATTTTTTATTTACAATGAGTGCAATGGATATCGACGACTCCGATAACTTCAAGTTCTTTGGACTTGGAGGATGTAATGAAGTCGGCCGTTCATGTCACATCATCGAGTACAAGAACAAGGTCATAATGCTTGATGCCGGTATCCATCCCGCTCTTCTGGGCCACGCTTCGTTTCCCTTCTACGACGAGTACGATCTTTCCAAGGTGGACATCTTGCTCATAAGTCACTTCCACTTGGACCACGCAGGGTCTTTGCCCTATGTGATGCAGCAGACCAACTTCAAGGGTAAGGTCTACATGACACACGCTACAAAGGCCATTTATAGATGGCTTCTTCAGGATTTCGTGAGAGTTACACTGATTGGTGGCGGTAACAAAACCGAGGGCAGCAGGGAAGAAAACACCTCCAGTAACTTGTACACCAACGACGATATCATGAAGTCTTTTGATCGCATCGAAACTATCGACTACCACTCCACAATGGAGGTCGCAGGTATAAGGTTCACTGCTTACCACGCAGGACATGTGTTGGGTGCTTGTATGTACTTCATTGAGATTGGTGGGTTGAAGGTGTTGTTCACTGGAGACTATTCGCGTGAGGAAAACAGACATTTGCACGCTGCAGAAGTGCCACCTACCAGACCAGATATCCTCATCACAGAGCTGACCTTTGGAACTGGTACTTTGGAACCCAGAATAGATTTGGAAAATAGACTTACCAAGTCTATTCACGCAACAATAACGAGCGGTGGCCGTGTTCTCATGCCGGTTTTTGCGCTTGGTAACGCACAAGAGCTCCTTCTTATTCTTGATGAGTACTGGGAGCAGAATAAGGATCTTCAAGATGTGAGTATATTCTATGCCTCGAGTTTGGCAAAGAAGTGTATGGCGGTTTACCAAACTTACACGTCCATTATGAACGATAACATCAGACTCACAGCATCCAATCCTGGCCACAAGTCGAGTCCGTTTGACTTCAAGTACATCAAGTCCATCAAGGATTTGTCCAAGTTCCAGGATTTTGGCCCATCCGTCGTGGTAGCATCCCCCGGTATGCTTCAAGCGGGAGTTTCGCGCCAGCTCCTTGAGAAGTGGGCTCCGGATCCAAAGAATACAGTTGTGATGACGGGTTTCTCGGTGGAGGGAACAATGGCTAAGGAGCTTCTTAAAGAGCCTCCAATGATTCAATCCGCAGTGAACCAAGAACTCACAATCCCACGCAGAATCAATGTGGAGGAGATCTCGTTTGCGGCCCACGTTGATTTCCAACAGAACGCGGAGTTCATCGACAAGGTAGCACCGCAGAAGATCATCTTGGTTCATGGTGACTCCGTTCCAATGGGAAGATTGAAGTCGGCGTTATTGAGTAAGTACTCGTCGCGTAAGGGTACAGACCAAGAGGTCAAGGTTTTTAATCCAAAGAACTGTGACGAGTTGAAGATCGCTATCAGTGGGTTGAAGTTGGCTAAGGTATTAGGTTCTTTGGCCGAAGACCAGCTCCGTCTCTTGAAGCACGAGATAAAGGAAAAGTGCGAGGTTGAGAATGCAAAGATTGTGGAGATTAAAGATGAGGAGATGGACATCAAGGAGGAGGAGCCAGCGATTAAGGACGAGGATAAGGAGATGAGGGATGTTGAGACTGAGAAGGAAGGTGAAAAGACAGGTGAAAAGACAGAAGGTGAAAAGGCAGAAGGTAAGACAGAAGGTAAGACAGAAGGTGAAGGTTCACCTGACAAGACCGTAACTCAAACTTCAGCTCCAGAAACACTGGAACCTTCTGGTGTTACGTTTTCTGCCGGACAGGTGCTCTCAGGAGTGATCGTCTCCAAGGACTTCGACATGAGTCTTTTGCAATTGCTGGATCTTCACGAGTACACACTGTTATCAACATCTATTGTGAAGTCGCGTATGAACTTGAAGATCAACGCAGACGTCCTGTTGATGAAATGGCACTTGGAGCAGATGTTTGGATATGTGAATGTGATCGCCAACTCCAGCACCGAGTGGGAGTGTGTTGTGATGGACATGATCGATTTAACGGTGGATAGGACCAAGACCGACGCATGTTACGTTGCCATTGAGTGGATCAACGACAACTTGATGGCAGACTCATTGGCCGACAGTGTGATTGCCATCTTGTACTCCATCGACTCGCTGCCGGCCTCAGTGAGAATCTCGTCCAAGTCGTGTGACCACAACCACACCGAGGTGAAGACCGAAGAGAACGAAGAAAAGATCGCACATGCAAACACCGAGATCAGCAGCAGGATACACCGCATCACCGCCTTACTCGAGGCTCAGTTTGGTGACTCTTTGCTGACCACGCCAGATGACAGGGCCACTATTACTATCGGTAAGAATGTGGCGAAGATCGATCTCTTCAAGCTCACAGTGGAGTGTGGATCGAGAGTTCTCAAAGACAGAATAGAGAACGTGATAAAGAGGGGATGTAATTTGTCTGCGCCATTGAGCCAGCACCAAAAGCTAATTGTATAGGTATATTATAGAGGTTGAATAGAGGAAGCAAGCAAGACTGAAAGGAAAGGCCATGAAGGAAGAGCGAAATGGAGGAAACCTTAGGTACCAAGTGAAGAATTGGAAATCTTATTTTCTGGATGCGATATCCTATACCTGAAATCTTACATCCTGGATTCTTATACCGGAACCTTATATCCTGATGCAAAATACTGATGCGAAATCTTATAACCTCTTTAAGACCTAATGCAAAATGACAAACGTCAAGCTAACTGAAAACCAAAGAAAACATTATCAATTACAAAAAATTCAAACTTCCATTGCAAAATCAATAATTTAGTGTTTATATGTTTTAATCTATTGAATCTCTCTCTGTAGTATCGCTATATAATTTTTCGTCGTGCGCAAACAAATTTATTGAAAAACATACATGAGGTAAGTAAACCCACAAGACATATCGAGTTCCATGCTAACATATAGTGACCTTATAGACCGTCCGCGCTCCGAGTTGACCGAGGCAGAACTCCAGAAGTTGGAGGAGTTTGAATTTGCCCACGGACCAATGTCCTTGATACAAAATGCAGTGAATAACAACAGCCCCATCGTGATACTGTGTCGCAACAACCACAAGCTTATAGCAAAGGTGAAAGCCTTCGACAGACACTGCAACATGATCTTGGAAAACGTCAAGGAGTTGTGGACAGAGAATGTCAAGAACCAAAAAGGAAAAACCATAAAGACCGTCTCCAAGGAGCGCTTTGTCTCAAAGATGTTCTTGAGAGGCGACTCAGTGGTGATAATATTGAAGGCATAGAGTGTATCATTAATGTATAGTAGAATAGCATGAGTTTATTAAGGGTGTAGAAAGAGAAGGGTGATATAAAGGATAACTAATATGGTTGGATACCTGAGGCCATGAAAGGCCATAATGAAAGGCCATAATACTGAAAGGACTTCTCTACAGATTTCCTACAATTATCACTTCTACCCATACTTATTACAATAATACATAAAGAACTGAAACCCCAAACTCCCTTAGACACCCACACGCTCGATCTTTTGGCGCTGGTGCTTGAAACGAATCACCTCATGACGTTCCATGATGTACAATGCACGATCCAAAGCACCCAAAGATGTCTTTCCAGACTCCACAAACTCCTTTCTTAATCTCTGGTACCCAGTCGACCATCCAATTGGCAATCTTCTGCGCAACTCCTGCTCCACCTTCTTGATTTCGGCATTGAGCGAACTATCGCCGATGAGACCTCCGCTGGCAACACCTTGGTTCACAGCATCCATTGTAGAAGCTGTGAATAATCTGATTGCCTCCTCGACGTGCTCCTCAGTAGCAACAGGGTTTAACCTCAACTTTGCCAACAGCTCCGTGATACGAATAATGGCCTCCAATTGTCTGACAGTAATTGGAATCGACGAACGCTCGTTCATATCAGCTTCGTTTATCTGCAAACGACGTCTGATTGTGACAAAGTGAGAGGACAATCTCTCGGCAGCCTCTGGAGATAATCTAGGAGCACACTTCAACTTGACGTATTGAATGTAGCGCTTCATGGTTTCGATTGGGATTTCTCCCTCCTTCATCTGTTCGTTCTTACCTCCTGTGTGCACGTTAATAACGTGCTGTGCAATCGAGATATCTCTGGCCTCATTGTGGTCATCTTTCACGATAAAGATCATGTCGAATCTCGACAAAATTGTGGTCTGGAAGTCGATGTTTTCACCAGGTGACTTAAGCTCATCGTATCTACCAAAAATAGGGTTTGCAGCCGCGAGCACCGAGGTTCTCGAGTTCAAAACAGTAGTAATACCTGCCTTTGCAATCGAAATTGTTTGCTGTTCCATAGCTTCGTGGATTGCAACTCTGTCTTCATCACGCATTTTATCGAATTCATCGATACAAACAACACCTCCATCAGCCAAAACCATGGCACCACCTTCCAAGTAGAAGTCTCTCGTCTGTGGGTCTCTCTGCACGGAAGCAGTCAAACCAGCAGCAGAAGAACCTTTACCCGAAGTGTAGACAGAAATTGGAGAAACTTTCTCAACAAACTTCAACAACTGCGACTTGGCAGTACCTGGGTCTCCCAATAACAAGACATTGATATCACCTCTCAATCTCATGCCATCGGGTAAGATCTTCTTAGAACCTCCCATGAGCAAGCACGCAATTGCTTTCTTGATATCTTGATTACCCCAAATTCCAGGCGCGATAGAGTTTGCAAAAACTTCGTACAAGTTGGGGAGTCTTGATAATTTCAAAAACTCCTCTTCTTCCTCTTCAGTGAAAGTGATACCTTGACCATTGACACCGTTTTCGACATCAGTTTGAATACCCAAAACCTTGAGGTATGGGTTACGAATGGCAACAGTTCCACCTCCACCACTACCGGTAGTACCTGCATTACCCTTTTGCTTAGACTGGAAAATCAGGTAAATACCAATGATGGAAACTCTGGTACCAGGAACGACCTGGTTGGTCATATAACGATCAGCTTGTAACAAAATGTGTCTTGGCATTTCACCAATAGGCACCATATCTGGAGATTCCTGCAACTTCAACACTTGTTGATCGATGAAAATAGACTTGTCGTGAACAATCACGTAAGGATCAGGTGGACACTTTTCTTGGGTAGTCGCATCATCAAAGTTGTGAGCACCTTGGCATCTAGCAGGTAATTGAACTTGTCCAAAGCCTGATTTGACTTTGACTTTCATAGTGTGTTTACACTGGCGGCAGATGAGCTGAACCATAGTGGCCCTGGAGCTCAACACGGAAGCGGAGATAATAATACCACTAACGCGCACAATCTTAGAAATGTGGTCGGAGTCCAAGTTTCTGATGGAAGTTTTGCTCTCGTTTGAGTACAAGATCAACTGGCAGTTTGGGAAGTCGGCTGGCACCTCTTCGTTAGAAAGATATGCAATACGTTTGGCGACATCAGTGATAGCCTGCTCGAACAAAGGAATCATGTCCGAAGGGTCATCTGACAACTTCTTGTTCAATTCTTCATTGAAACCGATCAAGTGCTCAGAGTTAACTTTCAAGAAGTAGTTCTTGATCAACAAGTTTTCGCGTAATTGGTCTCTGTAAATGAACTGTGCATCGAGTCTGAATTCGAGGATGAATGAGCGGAAAGCCTTGGTGATTTCACTGAGAGAATCGTCAGCTGGAGTGTCACCAGGCAAGGCCGAGGCAACGAAAACTTCACCTCTTTCGTAGGACATTTGCGTGAGCGAGTGAAAGATAAACTAAAATTTGTTTCGGTCCTGATTTTTACGTGTCTGAAAACTCTGTAATATCACTTCCTAATCGGGTTAAATTAATTGCTTCTCAATCACGTGAGCCATTTAAAAAAGTATCTAACCCTTCATGTTGAGAAGAGCTCTATCGTACACGCCAATTGTCCTGGGGATTCCAAAGAAAACCAAATTTCCGCCTCGTCCAAAATGGCTCATAGTTGAAGAGGAGTTGGAGGAAAAGTTCCTCAAAGGAGGTAGGGGTCCTGGGGGTCAAAAGATCAACAAAACCAACAGCAAGGTCCAACTTAAACACATACCAACGGGCACGATTGTTACATGCCAATACTCTCGTTCTCAGGAGCAAAACAGGAAGAAGGCTCGTGAGATTCTCGCATTGAAGTTGGATGACTTGCAGAATCCTGACACTTCAAGGAATGCCGTCCTCACTGAACGCTTCTCCAAGGTGAAACAAAGTAAGGAGAAGAAGGCCAACCGGAAGTATAAGAAGTTGGACGAAGAACGCGCAGCTTTGAAACAGGAACTCGAACAAGAAGCCGAGAACTATGTTGACCCTGAGGAAGAATTTAATAGAATGTTAAATTCATTTAAAAAGTGACTGACCAAATATGACTGCTCTTGTGCGGATCATATATTTGCAACCAAAATTCCCAACTTCCACAATTAACTAAATTTCAACCATGGCTCTGAGTAGTTCCATAATTGCTGCTGTCTTGGGTTCTTTACTCGCAGCGAACGTTGTTTTCACTGTTGCATTGGTAGTGTTTCTTTGCACATGCTGCTTGATTCACACACCGAATGGCAAATTCAATTGGTCCCAGGTATGGATAGCATATGATCTGAGAAAGGGCCGTCGAATCTTGGGAAAGTTCTTGGGAGCAAGAAACATGGACAGTGATCTCGAATCACAGGCAAGCTTCCAGGCCAAAGGCACAGAAAACATCTCTATTAAATCTACGGATACTTTGGATGACCACCTGGTTACTGATAATGTGAACGAACTACAGGACTTTGACAACCTAACAAAAGGATTAGTGACGTCTCCGCTGTGGGGAAAACGTCACCACCAGCGAATGTCCTCTATTCAGTATAAGAGAAACAGCAAGGAACAATACCAAGCCGTCGTGGCACTGCCATCGGAGAGCGAAAAGCAACACTTGTCAAATCAGTATGATAGCTTTTCACGTACGATAATGTTGCAAAACTTGATCCAAGACTCGCTTAACAACGAAGCTGTTATACGTGAGGTAAAGGACCCTTTCCTGTCGAGCTCAATTTCTGTTGGTGGCATAGTTGTTGTGGTCAAACCTTTCCATGGAACGAACGACTACGAGTTCACATCCTTGGAGACTGGTGATCTTTTGAGGATTGTCAAGTTTTACATTCAAGACGGAGAGGAGACACCCACGGAGAACAAGCGCCTGTCCTCGTTGGTATCTGAGGTCAAGCCTGAAATGTTCTTGAAGGATACCGATCCAAATTATTCAAAGGTATATTGTACTGGAGTCAAACTAAACTCGTACATGGAGTTTAAAAACCACACATTTAGGTTGACCTCAAAGGGTATGGACTCTACAGAGAGCGAATTTTTAAAGGACTTTCCGCTCCATATTGTTTCACTCGAGACTACTTTGCTTCGCCAAAGTGCAACCATATAGAGGGTGGTTTGAGATTTGCTACCAAATAACACCCGCATGAAGTGATGATTCTACAGATAGGGAAAGTCATGAACGATAAATATAGCTATATCAGATCTTTGGAATGTCGCCATGGAAGATCACCTTTGGAATGTCACCTTGACATATCCTTTGACATATCCCCTTTGGTCACCCTCGGAATACATCACCTTATGCACTTCTTCGCTATCGCTCAGAAATGCACCTCATCCCTCAGAAATGCACCTCATCCCTCAGAAATGCACTCATCCCTCAGAATGCACTAAGTTTTCTCATCCCTTCTACTTTGAAAGTTTTTCCAGTTCTCAGCTAAACCCAATGCGTCCTTCCAGTTTTTCTTGACCGACTCCAATTCACCCTCCAACTGCTTGATCCTTGTTCTTTCCGACTCATTGCTCAGAGACGCAACAAGAGATTGCACTGCGTGATAGAATTTATAGATATTATTAAGCAACGGTTTCGTTATCTTTTCGAAAGGCTGTAGGGATTTAAAGTGCTGCTTGATTTCCGCAGGCTCGATAGTGTTTAGGTGCTGCAAGTCAATTGACTCCGACGGGTTACTTATGTCTCTCTTACCTGCGATCTGGCCATTTAAGGTTCCCAAATACTCAGATATAATCTGCACAAACAGCGAGTACTTGAAGTTCTCCGTGATAAGACTCTCGATAATGGGAGTCAACTCAGAGATTATGTTTTCGTATTCTTCTCTGATTAGCTCCTGTTTAGAAGGTTGTGTTTGTTCTTCGTCATTCCCAGCGCTACTGGTCATGACTGGATTATCTATGATAGGGTTGTTGTTGAACACGATGTTGGAATTAAGGTCTGGAGGTTGATTGACGTAGGTATGCAAAGAAGACGAATTCAAGTTGCGTTTATCCAACAACTTGTTCTTGAGGTCGTTTATTTCCAAATCACGCTTCTTAATCTCAACGTTATACTTTGTTTTGACGTCAGCGGCGCGGATCTTGAGCTGATTCACCTCACGAGACTTTACTGCGTTCTCGCGGCTGAGCTCACTGATTGTTCTCTGAAGTTGTGACTGGTTGACTTGTATGCTCTCTGACAACTTGCTTTGCAACTCTTCTTTTCGAGACTCTAGGTTGTCTATCTTTGTATTCAACTTGTGTATTTCCGCATCCTTGCGTTTTATGATGAGATTCGCCTGTTGCTGCTGTTTTCGCCCTCGGTCGACCGCTCCGACGAGCGAGTGTATGATATTGATGATGTTTTTATCGTTGTTGTATAAGTGATCAGTGATCTTCAAGTCCTCTACTTGGTCACCCAAAAGCGCTTTCCAGTGTATAGTAGGGAACTGTAACTCCTGGTCTATATATGCCCGCAGTAGCAACACTGAGTTGACTATTTCCGATGCGTTCAGCATCGTTTCCATATCAAGGGACATATTGTTGCAAAATCTGAAAGTAAACAAACTAAAAAAATGCGGTTCTGGAAAATATAGGAATCAATGGAAGTGCCGAATTCGTAGCTACGGACAATCCGCTTAGTTCCAGACAACATAGAACCATTCCAAATCGGTCTACAACAGTATTGCTACTCTTTTTAAAACTCATTTTTCATTTATTGCGATATGCACGTTTAGTGACCCTCTTCGACCTCCTCCTCGAAAACGAACCACTCCTCCTCAGCAGCTGGAGAGGTGGCAGATGGAGCAGTGACGGAAGCGTCAACCTCAGAGGACTCGTAAGCGCTCAAGTTGTCGACAGACACCTCGGTCTCTGGGACGCTTGGCTGGGATGGCAATTGGAAAGCCTTGACAGCACTGTCAATCTCCTGCTGTGAAATGGCCTGTGGCTTGAATTGCTTGATCTGCTGGACGTACAAGTCAGAAATCAAGTTGCTCTTTCTTGGGGTGACGGAGAACAATCTCACTGGAGCAAATGCACGCTGGATAGTTAGTATCAATTGAGTTGAGTTGGGAAGTTCCGCAATCGTCGAATCAAATACCAGGACGTGAATTGTATCGGCGCAGTCAGTCGGAATAAGGTTGCTCGTGTGTACTTACAACAACAGTCTGTCTAAACATGGTGGTTTAAATGTATTCTAGGTGTGTCCTCTAAAATGGTTTGGTTGAATTTTTTGGAGAACCGTTCTTCGGAGGGTCGTGCGCGTGCGCCATTTTTTTTTCTAGCGTTTGTGGGGACCTTCTTATTGGTTGATGAAAAAAGTTGCGCAAAGAGCAAAAGTCACGTGTATTATCAGGTGAAAGAATAGACAACCAAGTTTGAGAAGAGGAAATCTATTACATCCAGCCATGCCCAAATACTACTGCGACTACTGCAAGTCGTACCTCACACATGACACCATGAGTGTGCGTAAGTCGCACTTGCAGGGTAAAAACCACATACGATACTACTGTAACTACTATGAGACCAAGGTACGTGAGTTGGGAGAGTGGACCGATGATTTGGAGTACACCATTGACTCGAGATATTTATCAAAAGGTGCTCCAGGCCTGGAAAACAAGGAAGAAAGAGCAGAAACAGATATTCTACCACCGCCGCCGTGCAGCACCGCAGGTTTACCTGCTCCTCCACCAGCATTTTTCAACAATACAGTACAATTCCAGAGGGCCATAATGGAGTACCAGAAGGAGCATGCTGCGGATAACCAGATATAAAGTCCAATGGGCAATACGTAGGCAAAATAGAGCATGAGTTAATGAATTGACGATAATGAATTGACGACGTAAGATGTAATCGTTGCGATGACGAAAAGATGAGATGACGATGAGTTATTTGGATGAAATATGATGGTATGAAGAGATGACTATGAGGCGTTATTTGGATGAAATATGATGGTAAGATGAGATATTGACGATGTGATGAGACGTTATCGATATTATAATACTGATTGTTTGATATTGACGAATATTTCATTTTGCGCCACCAGTGGGAAACAAGTTTGTGGATGATCCACACTGCGAGCGAACGATCTGAAGAATAACCCGAGGAAACGAGGAGTAGTAGTCCGAGGGAAGTATCGGAAGGATTTTCTCGCAATCCTCATCGAAAACGCTTCTCATATGCTTCTCAATCGTTGACAGACGAACTTTTCAGTTGCTATCGCAAAATGACAGCGATGACGTAGCAGAGATCGGCTAATCGTTGACAACACCTTTGCTTGATCTATCATTCAATAAGATACTACTCGTCTTGGTCAGATACACATGCAAGTGTTCTATTCAACATATATTAAAACTATATAGATCGCGCCGCTTACAAGTCAGCGTCGTCCTCATCAGGCAATGGCATGGCAGTAGCCTGGTCCATCTCCTGCTGGTATTTCTGCATCAACTCAGCGTCGACCTGGACCTCAGGTGGAGCCAAAGCTGGGGAGGCGACGAACTCCAACTGAGCGTTACCAGCCAACTTTCTAGCCAACCACAAGAATGGTCTCTCGAAGTTGTAGTTGGACTTGGCGGAGATGTCGTAGTACTGCAAGTTCTTCTTTCTGTGGAAAGTGATGGTCTTGGCCTTGACCTTTCTCTCCTTGACATCGACCTTGTTACCACAAAGGACGATTGGGATGTTTTCACAGACTCTGACCAAGTCTCTGTGCCAGTTTGGAACGTTCTTGTAGGTGATTCTGGAGGTGACATCGAACATGATGATACCACACTGACCGTTGATGTAGTAACCGTCTCTCAAACCACCGAACTTCTCCTGACCAGCGGTGTCCCAGACATCGAACTTCAATTCACCGAAGTTGGTGTGGAAGCCCAATGGGTGGACTTCGACACCCAAAGTAGCAATGTACTTCTTCTCGAACTCACCGGTCAAGTGTCTCTTGACAAAGGTGGTCTTACCGGTACCACCGTCACCGACGAGGACTAACTTAAAAGTAGGAACTTCTTGGGCCATCTTGATTGATTGATTACTTAACTGGAAAGAAGAGAATCAAAAAAATTCGCTATGATTTGTTTATATCGAGATGATGAGAAAAAAAAATCTTTGGAATGTCGCAGAATGTACAGGATGTCGAATGTCGCAAAAAGGAGAAGATTAAGAGACAACAAAAGATTAAGAGTGTGAATAAAGTACGAAGAAGAGATGATAATGGTTAGTATGAATACGATGGTAAAGGCTTAGGGTATGAATCAATTGAGCAAGAGGATTTCAAAGGTAATTATAGAACATTCGTAATTCAAAAACCAGATTGCACACCCTCAAATCACATTATGTTCCCCAAATCACAAGCAAACGCCCTCAAATCACGGTCAGTTACTCAAATCCCATTCAACCACCCTCAAATCACGTTCAAGACATCTCAAACCCCATTCAAGATATCTCATCCCACTCAATCACCTCTTCACACTCTCCACAACTCATCTATTCAACTCATCTCAATCCGTGGCATCACAACTGCCATTCTGGTCGAGCGATCCTAAGAGATTTTATTAGTCGAGTGAAATTTTACTGATCTCGTCTTGATTTTAACTTCTCCCCTAAACGCGTATTTAAACGCGATCCAATGTGAAATTCTTGGTGATGTCATTAGCGGGGATTTGATCCAGACCGTTGACATGAAATTGGCTGACATATACTAGTAGGGACGGCCAGCGTATGAAAATGGTCTTTATGCTTAAAAACGCATGCAAAAATGTATGGAAGCGAAAAGTGAAGACGTATGGAAAGCGAATGTTTGTGGACAAATCTCACTTCGAAATTAATCACTTGTGGAATCACTTCCAAATTAATCACTTGTGAAATATTTATTGATTTGTGGACGTTGAATAATTCATTAGCGCATATATTCTCATCTCTTAAACTTTCACTATTAACGATTCCCCTAGACGAAAGTTTCGACTTGATCTTGTCTACGATGAGAATTCTATTTGGTGCAAGATTACTTGAAAATACTTTTCAATTAGACTTTCTCCAATTTATACCTATCCTATGTCTGCAGCCTATATTGCCCCTGCTACATACCCTACCTCTGCTAGCTATTTGTTACCTAGCCTCTTCATTCATTAAACTTTCCATTTGTCCCTGTCTTATTTTACATTAAGATCTCCAAAAATATTCTCAGATCATAGCACAGAAGCACTCGTCCATCAAACGACAACGAACAAAGACGAAAACGCGTTGTCGCAAGCCGCTTGGCTCTCCGTTTAGGTAGGATCCGCACCGGCGAAGTCGCTTCCGGCTAGCCATAGGAGTGGCTTCTAGAAAGCGCATTTTGGAGTCATGTAGGAACACTTATAATGCATTTCTTTGTGGACAATCGAGTCTCGTATAATTAAATAAAGACAATGCGTGCTAAGTCTACAGTGCAACACGGTCGGCACCTCTCCGGCTCGGTACCGTCCACACACGTCTACCCAACCTCATTGACTTAAACATCCACCGTTTCTTCTCCTTTTGTCGAAATCTGCAGGTTCTCGCCCAGGAAAGCTGCGGGTTTCGACTCAAGTGCCGATCCCACGATGAAACCACATGCACAAAATGACTAGAATGGGATAGAAACAGGAGTATAGCACGAGTTCGATATATGCGGAATAGCAGGAGAGATCTAGGAGCAGCCTACTGACAGAACCTCACTACAACGCAGTGAAACATTCGAAAAATTGGGCGCTATAAGGAGTTTGCTCCAATGTATGGATTATCCTTGCCACTCGAAACTTGTTTTAGAAGCTGTATACAGGGCGAGTAAAGTATATTTGTACGGCATCGAACTAGTGAGGCCAGTGCACTCGTCTATGTAAATGGTGAAAAAAAACGGAAAACTCACTCAATGAAAAAAAAGCACCTGCACTCCTGGAAAAAGCGCCCCAAAATCCCTTTCGGGAGATTTTACATCTGCTCTATACGCAGGCCGTTCCTTTTGCGAGCCCCGTAGGGGGGTAGTCGAGATTTCCCTGAAGGGGCATTTTCGGTAGGACGACAAAAAGACAGGGCGACCGCGGAGCAAGTACGCTGATACATTCCCAAAAGGGCGATTCACGCTTGTGACACTCGTCACGGTGGGTTTGAACCTCAGAGGTGTTCACTGTATTTTTAAGGTGCACTATTTTTAAACACCGTGGTTATGTCCCCATGTTTATATATACTCTCCAGTAAACAGAAAATTCATGTAGCACTGGTATAAAAAAAATTAACTATCACCTATCACGTTGGCTAAAATTTCCACATACTCGTGCTATGGATTCCACGTATAGCATGGACCCTACACACGCGCAGAGTGTCAAGACTGACAGCTCAGAAAAAGATCCTAGGAGGAGTAGGAATTCCAGAAGAAAGAGACCTGAAGACAACGTAATGAAGGTGGAGAACGGGGCAACCCTCAAGGACAGCGGTATTGGCGGAATCGCCAATGAATCCGTCGCCACCACTGCTACCATCATTGCTAATGGAAACGCACAAAATGTCGATTCCAGTGACTTCAGTGTTGACACCGGAAATGGTCCGAGATCTGAAATGAACAACCTGGAACTGAATGAAACAAATGGAACCACAATAAATGGAACTGCTATAAATGGAAGTGGCGTTAATGGAACCACCATTAATGGTACTACTATGAATGGAAGCACCATAAATGACGCAGCATCCGTAACTCAACCAGACGGTGAACCACTCACTAATACCTCGTCGACGTCGTCAAGTGACTCGACTCCACATTCACGCAGGGTTAATACGCGCAACATCGACCAGATGAACTTGTCGCGTACGGTGATACTAAAACACGTGGCGGAAGACGTGTCGCTCAGCGAGCTTCTCGATGAAATCGAGTATGGTCCGATTGAGCAGGTTCGCATCTATTCAAGACCAACCCCAAAGCATATTCTGGACATTGACCCGGATGTGCTGCCTACGCTTCAAACGTGTTTCCTCTCGTTTATTAACGCTAGAACCTCGATCCTGTTCCACATGAAGTACTTCAAGCAGCCACAGAATTTGGCAGCTTTACGTGCCCGTTTGAAGAACTCCTTCCACTTGAAGATCCAGCTCAGTGAATTTGCTCACCAACAGCCCAACAGCCGCGGTTCGCATTCTGCTCTGCCGCCACACCAGGACTATATCAAGCTCAAGACGCTCAATTACATTGTGGACTTTGGCGCTACGCGTTCATTATTGGTCCTGTTCGCGGTTCCAAAGGGAACCAAGGAGGCTCAGCGTAATGAAGCCCACGACCGCATCCGAGCACAATGCGAAGGTTTTGGTGAACTCGAAGACTTCCGCGTGATTCTGTACGAACCGGCAGAAGAGACCTTGGAGGGCAAGATCCTCATTCATTTCACCTCCATCGATGCCGCCATCAAGGGCTATGAGTTTTATCTGAAAGAAATGAGAAAAAAGGACGAGGAAAAGGAGGACGAAAATGAAGAAGAAAATGCTGGCGATTCTCTGGATATTTTGGTGCTTCGTGGTGTTGGGTTCCACAAAGACCGTTGCGATAGAAGCTCGACAAAACGTGATGCCTTAGATGTGAACCCAATCGAAACATTCCTCGGTAACTACGCGGATGACGTGACCACAGGTGTCAGTGATCTACTGGATTCTTCGGAGGAGTACTCGTATGAGGGTTCTCAGTACTCTGCACACAACCAGAGTTTCAGTGGCAGTTCACAAGGGTACTTTCCTCCATATGAAGGATACCACGAGAACAACGGATTCATGCCAAATGGTATGCCAAACGGTATGCCCAATGGTCCTCCAAACTTCCCGCAACTTCACCGCAGCAACTCCAACCAAAACTGGTACCCTGGCTACCCACTGTATCCTTCGACACCAGTGTACCCTCCGATGATGTCACCTGGTCTTCAGGCGTATCCACCGAGCCTCCCACCCCCACTGCCAGCCCCAATGTTTGACTACGCGCACCACAGTGCTGCTGTGCACGCTGCGCAGGCTCATGCGCACGCTGCACACGTTGCTGCGATGGTTGCTGCTCAGTCGTCGCTGGTTCCAATGCCAGATCCACACAACGTGGGCAACAGAACAGTGTTTTTGGGCAAGTTACACGCGAACACGACAGTGGAAGAAATTGCCAATAATGTGCGTGTGGGCGGATTGGTGGAGTCCATCAATCACCACCCGGAAAAGAAGGTATGTTTCATCACGTTTGTGGACGCGCAGATTGCGCTCAAGTTCTTCATGAACCACCAAGTGTTGCACCAGTTAATCATCCACGGTAATGACGTGGATGTGGGTTGGGCCAATAAGAAGCTGGGACCTCTCAGTCGTGAGATTGCTCTTGCGGTGACGGCAGGTGCTTCCAGAAACGTGTACATAGGAGTCAACACCAACGGTGGTGAGGCACACCCGCTTCCTGACGAACCAACACTTCGTCGTGACTTTTCGCATTTCGGCGGTTTGGAGCAGATCAACTTCTACCACAATGGTGGATGTGGATTTGTTAACTTCCTCAACATTGCCAATGCGATCAAGACGGTCGAAGCGTTTGAAATTGAGGACCCTGAACAGGCAGTGGAGCGTATTGCCGAGATCTTCAGCAACAATGGAACTGAGGACCCAGAAAGGGCGGCAAATGACTGTTACCACAAGTACAAGCACTATAAGATCAAGTTTGCCAAGGACCGTTGTGGAAACCAGCCAAAGTTCAGTTTCAAGAAGAAGCCTGCGAACTCGACCATGAGCACGTACCAACAGTACCAGCACTTGCTCAAGAACAGCGTCAAGGGCAGAAACAAGCACAAGGAAAAGGCTCGCAGACAAGAGGAGGAGAGACACAACTTGAACAGTTTCATGCAAGATACAATCAACCAGGAGGCAGCGATGGTCTTTGGTATCATCAGTAAGGAGTCTGCCAACATAGATGATGACGACCAAACGGATACCGAGAATGCTAAGCCACAGGATACTCCGTCGCCATTGGCGAACGACAGCATCATTGAGGAGAAGAAGATCGCGGAAAAGAGTGACGACGAAGACAGTGACGAATCGGACGATGAGGTTTCCATCATTACTAATTCCGACGATGCTGCGTCCTTCACTGCTCAAAACGGTATTGCGGACATGGTGCACCACAGTTTCACTAACGGTAAGCGGTTCAACAACAGATACTCGCGTAACTCGTCCAATGTATCGCTCGGACGTCTTGGGAATGGAAGGCAAAGAAACGGCTCAGCGGGTCTGATTCCTTCATCAGTCAACACTTCACCTTTTATCACGAGCCAATCGCTCCATTTCCAGACTCCACTGCACGGTAGACACCGTCACCCACACCAGCAGCAGCACCCACACCAGCCGCAGCCGCCACACCAGCAGCACCAACAAGCATACGCAATGTACTCGCCAGGTAACCCGGGCTACTTTCCACAGCCCCCACAGTTTGCACCTCCTCAGTACTTTGAGCAAGGGTACAGGCACGATAAAAAGCACGGCAGTCCAGGCTACTCCACTTCGGGCTCGCAGATCATGGCACAGTATCTTGCGAAGAGTCAACAGGACAACTTGATGTATGCTGCAAGTATCTTGTCGAACGAAGACGAGGCTGATGAGTACCAGGGTGACATGCAGTATGGGTACTATCCACCTCCACCACCTCCTCCTGCTTTTGGGTTTCCAAACGGACAGTACTACAAACCAAAGGTGAGGAGGAAGTAGAATGTAATAGTATGGGATAATGGAAGTAGAGAACGGGAATAAAAGTACGGAGAATAAGTGTAGGAAGGGAAGGAAAGGAAGAGGGAGTTTTAAGGGAAAAACTAAGATAATTTTTGAATAGTTCTTCGTCTATGTTGGTTAAGATAGGCGAGGTGGGCTTAAGATTTACGAGTCGGTAAAAAAGACAAGGACATTTTGAAGTCAGATTTTCTTACAGATAAATAGATGGTTTATTTCTTATTAGCACTGTAGTTACACCTATTTTTAATCACTCTAGTGTACCTATTATCACTCTAGTGTACCTATTATCACTCTAGTGTACTTCTTATTTTCTATTACTTATAATACACACTGAATTCTCAGTTGATAAGAAAAAGGTGAAAGGACGTGATATAATCGAAGATGCCCATCCAAGTCATTGTTACAGTCGTTCTCAAATATCCATCGTCATCACTGAATAGGTACCTGCTACCGCACAAACAATGGACACAAATATACCCATTCTTATCGCCCAAACCGCACCGAACGACAAGTCTGCGCGGAAAAAGTGAAGGTAGAAGGTGAGTGGAAGTGTCACACAGATGGTGTAGCAAACTGCACTGCCCATAAACGACACAATCTTACCAAACGAGTTCACCATGAGTGCGATGGACAATAAGATGAGACAGAATGCGAGCCTTCCCACCAATCTCTTAAACCCATACGTTTCCTGTGCGACGCCATTGGTTCCGACCTTCAGTTTGGTCTGCAAGTGGAAGATTCCTTCGAACACGGTGATCAAAGGTCTAGTCACAAGAGGAAGTTTTGAAACACCCAACAACCCCATGAGCACACAAAGAGTGGGCCTAACCCATTTAGGGTAGGATGGGTTGTTCATCAATGTCTTTATGATGGAATCGTCGCACTGTAATCCGAACATCAAAAAGCCAACAGCTCCTAAAAAGTAGTCCAAGAGGAAAGTAACACTGAAGGAAACCTTGGCACAGTTCTTGTACTTGGACGGGTGTCTCATATCACGGTACAATTCCGGGAAAACGGGATGACCACCCCATGGGCACATAAAAATTCCCAAACTGAGCAAGACGTTCATCGCGCTAGTTGGCCACATGTTGGTGGTGGCTGGGTTCAAAAGCGACCCTGGAGATTGCCCTGAAAGGAAACCGCAAATGACAATGATGGCCAACACGCTCACCGTAGAGAAAATTCCAACTAAGCTTAGCAATGACAATACCAGTAATGGCAACAATGACAAGAAAAACACGAGGAACACAAGGATGGCCTTGAAAATACGGATATCCACAGCAGGGAGAACAATGTGGAACGAGTCCGCAAAAAGGACCATGAGTGAAAGACATGCTCCAAGTAAATCAACGGTGAATATGAAAGTGACGACAATCAGGAAAGATAATCCTCCGTATGCTGCAGCAATGTCACCATATGAGTTGAGGTCGCGTCTCCTACCCAAGATCTTACCCAAGCATACGGCAGTGTAATTGGTGGTGATAGCACTGGCCAAGAAGATGGCGGACCCAAGAACCCACCCGGAGAGTTTGAGTCCAAAGGGAAGTGAAAGCATGGCCATTCCAATCAAGGTGTTGATAGAATTGAAGATGGTCTGTGGGGCAGTGGAGGACCCGTAACCTCCGAACATGCTCGACGTTCTCGACCCGGCACTCTTCACGGGCATGAGGAGCGGAGCTTGTTCGTTTGTGAGTGAGTTTCCCCGAGACAGCTCCGAAGGTCTGTTTGAGCGTGGGAATGAAAAGGTCAGGAAATGGTTTCCACGGCCAGCATTTAAGTCTGTGTCTGAGTCCAACTCTTCGTCTATAATGGCATCGTCGTGTGCTCCGAGTAACGGAGAAGTGTTGGGTGACACATCGTCTTGATATGGGGAGTTGAGTAGGTTTCCTTGGTATGTCTGTGCTCTCGTGTACAGTGATGCGAAGTTGCTGATGGAGTTGGCTCCACCATAGTCCAAGATGGACCCTCGCCTTTGTTTCCGCGGCGAGTTATTGCGGATCTCCACGGGTGAATGTGACATGTGGTTTATTCTATTGAGGCAATCCGCTATGTGGTGATGACTGAGTATTCTAGAACTCGGATGACTGAATTTTTTATCATACGAAACACGGAAATTTTAAGAGGTACTGCAGGTAGCTTGATGAGATAGATAAAGGACGAAAACTAATGGAAATATAGAGAATAGTATTAAATGATGGATTATTTATTTAGACGGAGAAAAGGGTATTTGATTACCTTGGGTCAACCTTGGGATTGCTGTTGTGAAATCTTGGGTACACAACTGAGGATAAATTTGATATACCCTGATGACTACCTTGAGGATAAATTTTGAAATACCCTGAAGGCTACTTGTTAGTCACCCTCACCTCTACCTTAAAATTCATAATACACTCCATGATTCCAAAAACCCGCTTTCTTTTCAATTGTCATATGGAAACGGCCAAGAGTTAAAAATGCCGTACTTATATACAACATTCTAGAAGCAACCTACCATTACTTCGTTCCTCCTCATAGTACATATATAACGCCACAAGATTACATCAGGATCGTTCGTTCTCGGTGCTTGGTGAAATTACTTACCCTCGCTGACGCACTCAATGGCTTCTATATCGAAGTCTAAAAGTGGTTGTACTATACCTTCCCTTATTGGACTCGCACAAAAATCATTACATTGTGGAAATAAAAGCCCCATCTAAGTAGCTAGCGTAGAACGACAACCAAACCAGAGGATCACCCAAACACCTAGCTGCTTATCCAAGAACTTTGCTCCCGTGTTGTTCTTAAATCCTTCCCTCCTGCATATTGGGCAAATTTGCAGCCGCATCATCTTGCTGCAACATACATAAGGACGGATACCACTTTTTACTTTTAGTAGAGTTTTCAGGGTTCTAATGCAGAAAGAACAGATGATCTGAGTAGAGGAAAAAGCAATGACCATCATTAGGGCAACATTAGTTTCTACGTTAAAATTTACTTATAGGACTCGTTCGCCATTTGCACAGGTACTGACATTAACCAGCGTGAACATGGGCACTTCTAACAAGGAAACCTTCATGCAACCAACATCCACAAATCCGCACCCTCACGCAAGTGCTTCGTTTCCTGAAGCCGTTCCATTTCAGGTCGCAACAGACTATAAGAGGGACTCCTTGGAAGACACTCACACACATACACAGCAAATGTTTCAGCAGGCTCCACTTGCAACACAGCCCTTCCCTGATTTCTACGACTTACCTCCAGTTGACACTTTGAGTCCTCAGCTCCAACGACACCTTTTACCTCGTCAGTTAGATAGTCCTTATTTCCGTCCAGACAGTCACCTCCAGTTCCACCGTGACATTGCCCAGTTTGCAAAGAGTGATTTGACTGAGTCGAAGCTGGACCATTTCAAGCAAATTCCAGATGGCTTTAAGCAGAATTCAGATGGTTTTAAAGACCACTTCAAGCAAATTCCAGATAGCCAAGGTTTGCAAGAAGGTAATCTGGAAGGAGTACAAGAGCATTTCAAGAACTTCAAAGAGGGAAACTTTAAACAAGTTATTGATAATGACTTCAAACAAGAGATGAATAACCATCTCAAACAAGATCTAAACAACCATTTTAAACAGGATCTAAACAACCACTATAAACCAGACCTAAACAACTTTAAGCCAGAGATTAACAACTTTAAACAAGACCTAAACAACCACGACCTAAACTTTAAACATGACTTGAACAGCTTTAAACAGGACCTGAACATCAACACTGCCACTCTCAAAAACCAATTCAAGCAAAACGAACCGTACCAAAATCACTGGCAAACGCCAGTAATACCATACCGAGAGGAATTCAACGAATCAAATTCCAGTCGCAGCGCAGGCCATTCGCGGACTTCCAGTGCTAATACGGTTGATTTTCAGGCAACCAAACCCCGAATTGCTACAAAGTATTGGGATGACGAAAACACGTTGTGTTACCAGGTAAAAGCACGGGGAATTCTAGTATCGCGACGCGAAGATACTAACTTTATCAACGGAACCAAGCTTCTCAACGTCATAGGTATGACGAGAGGTAAGCGTGATGGGATACTCAAGACTGAAAAAATCCGTAAGGTGGTAAAAGTGGGTCTGATGAACTTGAAGGGAGTTTGGATTCCTTTCGATAGAGCTCACGAAATTGCACGTAATGAAGGAATTGACACGTTGTTGCATCCTCTTTTCGTCCGTGACTTGAGGAGCTACTATATAGATGGTGGGCACAAGCTCCTCCTGGGTGGTGAGGAAACGGTGGACCTGAGTATAGATACCAGTCCGGAAAAGGATACTCCAAAACCGAATGAGTTGGAGAATAGGGTGCTTGATACTTTCAAATCGTTGGATTTTGACAGTAATCCGGGATATCCATAGAGAAATGGTGTAAATGATGAAATACAGAGTAGTAATGAGTAGAAAAAAGGGATGGTAAACTCCATCGGAGGCGGTTTTAAATAACGAATCAGAATGCTGGTCTATTTTACTTCTCCTTTAAGACACTCTTTTAGCAAACTTCTACTCTACCATTCTAGAAAATTCTTCTATTAGCTACCTGTACTTCCTCGCATTACTGAGAAATGCCTTCGCTCCATTCTGCTTATACAAGATTACCCCTCTCTTTTTGAGCCTCCTCGATTGACTCAAAAAGACCCTTAAAAGTGCCCTTTCCAAAACCATTGTGGTGGTACCGCTGGATAATTTCAAAGAATAAAGTTGGTCTATCATGAAGCGGTTTTGTGAATATTTGAAGGATGTAGTTACAGCGGCCAGAACGCTTACTGGTTTTGTCGTAGTCCACTAAAATGTTCAACTTTTGCAACTCATCAAGATCCTCACGTAACACAATACCGTCATCCAGGAGTCTTTTCCTTAAGTTGACGTAGAACTGGTCAGACATCTTGTTGAATTCAACTCCTCTAGCAGCAAGAGCAGATACTGCTGAGATAATGTCGTTAGTTCTCAACGCAACATGTTGGATTCCAGCACCCCTGTTGAAGTCGTGAAACTCTTCAATTTGAGACTTGAACTTACCCTTTGCAGGCTCGTTGATCGGCATCTTGATCTTACCGTTGGCCAGTGTCATGACTGTGGACCTCAACGCCGAGTTCCCAGTCAGGACATCAACTTCATCAACGGACCAGAATTTGTGAAACCCAAAAGCTGCTGCGTAAAACCGAGTCTGCGCAACCATTTCATTCCACGAGTAGTTCTCAACACAGTGATCAATACACATGAGCAGGACCTTTGGAAGTGAATCCAAAGTTTGTGCGAAACTGGAGTTCAAAGCAATACCACTCGAGTAATTGGGTAAATATGTGCCATTGAACGTCACATTCTCCACTAATGTGTGTTGAATATCAGTCTTTGGAACCATCACGGTTGCAATTACAACACTTCCTGATTCGTCTTGGAAAGTTCTTGGTGGGTGAATTGCAATAGCTCCTCCAGAAATGGCCTTTTTGTACGCCTTTTCGGCATTGTCAACTCTGAACATCACATCCATGACACCTTCACCATGCTCCTTTACAAAGCGCTGTATGAAAGAGCATTCTAAAGTTTCATCCTTTTGTGGCACTGGAGATATCATTCTAAATTTTCCTGCTAGCCAACGAAGAGATCCAACTCTACGTAACTCCTTCTTAGGTGCAAAGACCTTGTCAGTAGCCAGGTCATCGACCGTTTCCAACGTATTAACCACCTCGATAAAGATGGACCCACACCTCAACACGTGAGCACCAATTACCCTTGAACCGCTTTCCAAGCCACGGTATGCCACCTCTTCAAAGCCGAACACAACTTGGAGATACTTCGACATCTGCCTTGCGTTGGAAGAGGCAATCTTGAGCGCGAAAAAGCCAAGGAAGCCATCTTCGCTGTTTTTACTAGTGATGTGACCATTGGCAAGGAGCTCGTCAACGTCTGGGTTGAGCTCCGTTCCGGGGTAAAACGGTAGTTCCAGAAGCATATTAGCAATACGTACTAGCAATTGGTACAAATAGATTTGTATGTAGGATTTGCAGCCAAAAAACCAAAATAAGATGACCGCAAAAAATGAATGAAATTATAAATACGAATACAAATAGCTTGAATTTACAAATGGCTCAAATAATTTGTTTTTTATCACAATATCTCAAACAAAACTTCTCCGTGGAGAGTTTTCCAATGACTCCATCTCCAGATCAATGGCCTTTTCATCCCTGTTCTTCTTGATTGTTTTCAATCTGATGATATTGGTGGTTCCCAAGACAAACACAGGGTGGAATGGAATAAAGATTAACAAACAGATTGAAATCATTGATGCGTCCAATACCATCAAAAACACTTCGTGTGTGAACAAGTAGCCATCATAACCTTGAACGAGCTCCACAACTCTATAGATACATCTGATGTACACTGCGATCACTGCGATCGTGAGAGCTAATGGAAAGTATGGGAAAAGGTTCCTGCGACGAACATCAGCAAAGTTCTTGTTATAGTGCCTTTCGAGCTCAGAGCGATATGGCTGTACACTACCCACGTTAAAGAGAAGTTTGAGGTAGTTTCCAAGAGACTTCTTAATTGGTCTGCTGATCGATGAGTTATCTTTAAAGTATACTCTCCGGAGGAAATCGAACCAAAACACTAAGAAGACAGTCATAGCCGCTGCTTGGAGAGCAATACCAAGAATCATAACCACCACACCTGGTTTGGTGGACTTCTTTTGACTAGACAATGACGAAGCAATACCACCGCCCGCAACCTGGACGAAAAGCGATAAGACGTCTGTGACAATGAAAAAGTAAGAGTACCACATTGGTTTCAAGACACTGTACTTTCTACCGTGGGCCACTACCAATTGTGCAAATAAAAAGTAAATTCCAGCCATGATGAAAGCTGGAGCAATTGTCAAGCAAACATTTTGCATAATGAAAACTGATTCATTAGTAGCATCGCCAAAAGATAAGACCCTTCCAAGGAATCCGAGGAATTCCAAGGCAATTCCACAGAAAAAGGTAATATTGTACCAGTGGTAGCGAGATTTGATGAACATCCCGGTGGTGAATAAGAGGCACACCAAGTAAAAAACAAAATAGACCAAGTTCGCGGGTCTGGATAAGTGATACCGATAAAGGTTTTCCTCGAAAGCCAAACTCTTCAAGTTGAGTGTAGCGTCAAAAATTGCCTGTGTTGCCTCAGCTTGAAGAGAAGTGTCTGTGTTGAAGGCCATGACTTTCTGGGCGCTCAAGATCGTCAATGAAGCTTCCAATCCTCTCAATTTTTGCAGCAACACTAAGAGAGCATCAGACTCAGTAGCAGTTGCAACAACCAGAGTCACTGACGCGAGTGAGCTACTCAATGCCGAAGCATGAGTAGGATTGATCGACAGTAAAGTCGTCTTAGTAGGGAAAGAGGTAGGAGACCAGGTGAAACTTGGGAGCAGCATTGTTGAGGAACAAATCAAGACAATGGACCTTTATTTAAACCCTGATAAATCTCCTTTAATTAGAAGTACGATACACGGGTCTTAAGGGTTAACATGAGGAGAACGGCTAAGGATCGAGATAATCCGTTGATGGCAAAATTCCACAGAATTTGGCGTTTGCTGGTGAAGGTTAATTTTGCCCCTGGTCTGCAAGATAGCTGGAAAATACGGCAAGGGTTCCCATATTAGGAAAGAGGAACCGTCTATAATTAGCTATGGTTCCGTTCTTAGCTAAGCCTCTACATTTTTTTGCGACCATGCGCGGCTGAGCAACCGTTAGATGCTGCGGCTATGGTCACAAAACCTTATGAGCCAAGAATTTGCCTTTGCACCGCCATGGTAGAGGGTAGAATAAAGAGGGGACAAGAAGGGATGACTATAGAACAGTTGCTTTTACAAGTTGAGAAAAATCTGAAGATACTTCAGACGCGCGAGCTACATGAATTAATAGTTGGGTGGATGCTGAATAACGGTATCTACATTCGTGGGAAGAGCAAGATTTCAAATTTATAAGGCAAGCCATGGCAAAGACTCATCTCAACAAAATTCTAAACATATCTCCTCATCTCAGTACTTGAGTCGGTTATCAGATCCGTTTCTATCCCCAGTACCTTCTCATCCATGTTTTTCTTGATTGTCTTCAACCTTATGATATTGGTGGTTCCCAAGACAAACACAGGGTGGAATGGAATAAAGATTAACAAACAGATTGAAATCATTGATGCGTCCAATACCATCAAAAACACTTCGTGTGTGAACAAGTAGCCATCATAACCTTGAACGAGCTCCACAACTCTATAGATACATCTGATGTACACTGCGATCACTGCGATCGTGAGAGCTAATGGAAAGTATGGGAAAAGGTTCCTGCGACGAACGTCTGCAAAATTCAGATTATAGAATTGTTCAATCTGGGAGCGATATGTTTGTACGCTTTGAACGTTGAAAAGTAGTTTGAAGTAACTACCGATAGACTTTTTGATCGGGTTGCGCACTAAGCAGTTATCTTTAAAGTACACTCTGCGGAGGAAATCGAACCAGAAGAAGATGAAAATGGACATTGCAGCCGCTTGAAGGACAATACCAAAGATCATGATTGCAACACCAGGTTTGGTGGATTGTTTCATAGTGGACTCGGAAGAGGATATCGCACCACCAGCTGCCTGAATGAAAAGGGATAAGACGTCTGTGACGATGAAAAAGTAAGAGTACCACATAGGTTTTAACATACTATACTTTCTACCGTGGGCCACTACCAATTGTGCAAACAAAAAGTATATTCCAGCCATGATGAAAGCTGGAGCAATAGTCAAGGATACGTTTTGCATGATGAAAACAGGGATGTTGGTGTTGTCAGTCAATGAATACACTCTTCCGATGAAGCCAACAAACTCCAATCCTGTTCCAAAAAAAAAGGTAATGTTATACCAATGGTAGCGAGATGTGATAAACATCAAGGTGGTGAACAAGAGACATCCCATGTAAACCACAAAATAAAGTATGTTTGCAGCATTTGACAAATCGTACTGGTAGAGATTTCTTTCAATTGCCAAACTCTTCAAATTGAGTGTGGCATCGAAGATAGCCTTTGTTGCCTCAGCTTGAAGAGAGGTGTCTGTGTTGAATGCCATCACGCTTTGAGCACTCAAGATGGTCAAAGATGCCTCCAAACCTCTCAAATCTTGCAGCAATGACATGAGTGTATATGACTCTGTTGCAGTGGCAGCGACCAGAGTCACCGATGCAAGTGAGCTACTCAATGCTGAGGCACAAGTTGGGTTGATAGACAGTAAAGTCGTCTTGGTAGGAAATGAAGAAGGTGACCAGGTAAAACTTTGAAGCAGCATAGTTGACGGTTAAAGGGTGCTGAACTCCCAGCTTTTAAGGAACCCCTGATTGAACCCCATTCCATGGGATCTACGGATTAAAGTTGAGAAAATCCGTTGATGGCAAATTGGCTGAAGTTTATTTTGGAGACAGATGCCACTTTGGAGCGCGTTCCATACGGCATTGCCAATCAAAGAATAAGCTTGTCTAAATTTAGATACGAAAGCGTTTGGAACTCAGCCTCAGATTAATGATTTTTCGCAACCTTTACGGCTGAGCGTCAAATGCTGCGAATTACAAGTACGGCCGAAAGTTTCACACAGCCACTATTGAGGACCACCGTTAGAGTTAATAAAACAAGGGTGGAAGAGTGAAATGAGAGTGTTAAATAAGTCGTCAAGAATTGGGCGATAATGATTCATGAAAACAACTCCTGGTTGATCTCAGATCAAAATCCACTAGTACATCGAAACAAGAATCGTTCATTCAGGACCCTTTATCAAAGATGATCCATATGTACAAGTGAATACCAACGATGGTTTCATTTTGTACCCTACCACAATTCTTCCATTCAGATACATTCAACTTTTCAATCGCTTTTCAAATATGTATTCATGCAATATTCATCAACCCTATCACAACCAACACCTCAACAACCTTATACACGATGACTTCAACGGAAACTCATTCATGTTCGTATCATACAAATGTTCTCTCCTCCTTTCTAGAAGAAATGTCTGTGACCGACTCCACCTCGACTTCATCCTTCTTCTCATCCATATTCTTTTTGATGGTGGCCAATCTAATGATATTATTCGAGCCAAAGACAAAGACTGGATGGAAAGGAATGAAAATCAACATACAAATTGAAATCATTAGAGCATCCAACACCATCAAAAAGACCTCATGGTGGATCAAGTATCCATCATAACCTTGGATGAGCTCAACCACTCTGTACACACATCTGATGTACACCACCACAACGGCAACAGTGAGTGCCAATGGAAAGTACGGCACGAGCTTTCTACGGCGCACTTCCTCGAACTTCTCGTTGTAGAACTGGTCCAATTCCGCCCTGTATTGCTGGACACCACTGGTGTTGAAAAGGAGCTTGAACGCACTCCCGATGGACTTTGGAATAGGGTGTTGGACTTGGTGGTGGTTCTTGAAGAAGAGCCTGCGAAGGAAATCGAACCAGAAGAACAAAAAAACAGTCATGGCAGCTGTTTGGACAACAATACCAACAATCATAACATTGACACCAGCAGTCGCACTTTCGTGTCTACTCGAACTCACAGATGCCATACCACCACCGGCAGCCTGCACCAAGAGTGAGATAACGTCGGAGGCAATAAAGAAGTAAGAGTACCACATTGGCTTTAACATACTATATTGTCGTCCGTGAGCCACTACCAACTGTGCAAACAAGAAATAGATACCTGCCATGATGAACGCAGGTGCAATAGTCAAACCAACCGTTTGTAAAATATAAAGGTTCATATTGGACATGTCGTTGAAAGACAACACTCTACCCAAGAAACCCAAAAACTCCAAAACTGCACCACAGAAGAAGGTGATGTTGAACCAGTGATAACGCGACTTCACAAACATACCTGTGATGAACGCAAGACACACAGCATAAACAATAAGGTAGATAATATTAGGTGCCTTTTGCATCACAATCTTATAGAGGTTGTTGTCCCATTCCAAGTCTTTCAAGTTGAGGGTCGCGTCATAGATGGCTTCGGTGGCCTTCGAAAGCTGCGATGAGTCGGTTGCAGTGGCGAGAACACCCTCAGCGCTGATGATGGTCAACGATGCTTGAGCACCACGTACCACATTCAGCAACGATGCCAATTCAGGCCACGCGGTGGCGGTCATCGCTTGATGGATCGCCGCGCTCATAGATGACACCAACGCAGCAGTGTGAGTGGGGTTGACCGACAGTAATGTCGTCGACGCCGGGAACGAGGTCGGAGACCACGTTGAAAAGCTCATAGAATCCATGTTGCTTCTTTAAAACCGGATCGAGCTATCCTTATAACCTTTTTTTCATACAGGGGTGAAGCCGCACTCAGCCTTCAATTAACGAAAAAATATGGTGCCAAGTTTGGATTTTGTGATAAAGCCGAGTGTGCTAAGCAATACGACGGTCTTATCAAATTAAGCGTCATTTTAGGGAGAATACGGGAAGTCTAATATCAGCCACAGATGTTTGCCAACAACGTTCTTGTTCAGTTAGGACGATTATGCTGTCTTCCATCTGTGGGGAGAAGTGTATCTAGGACAGACTATATGATCTATAGGTGCTGACTAATGTCATGTCAAGTTGTCAAAAAGTCAAAATCTCGGAGCTCCCCTATTATGTCTATCCCATCAGAAGAAACTATCGTTGAGCTTAATCACGACAAAAGCGTGACTTAGGACTAGTGCCCCGTCAATTTTTGTTTTCCTAGATAAACGGTATACTATAGATATTTTCCATGCACCGTATCCTATTTAGGCGCACTACGTCCGTTGTTATTCCGTGAGTGAATGTCGTAAGGGTAGGGGTCCAAAAACCGTGCAAAACTTATCAGGGAAGTTGTTTGCGTATTTGTGTATCGAGATGACGTTAATGTTGGGCAGATATTATGAAGAGAGGCCAGGATTATTTTGCAGATTATCTCTTTGGATCATTTTGATTTGTATTTTGGAACTTTAGATACTTTAAAAACTTGGACGCTTTAGATCCTCCCGTTACTTTGGTTACTTTGGTTACTTTAGATACTTCGGACACCTTTAAATACCCTTGGATTCTTGGATACTTGCACACCATTTTTCTTGGTGGTGAAGTAGTCCTGCATACGCAATTTTGAACCTCAAACCATAAGCCTAGGAAACGGCGCTAGTTTGATAGGGATCTGGTTCTATATTTGGAAGACTGCACAGCCTTTTGGGTTTTCGCTTATCACTAATCGTATGAAGGCTGAGACTTGAGAGGTCTGAGACTTGAGCGGTATAGGACTTGAGAGGTCTGAAAATGAGAAGGATCTTGGGAAGGTATGAATACTGAGAATTGTAATGATATATGAAGTCTTAGAGGTATAATGAGTTTAGATAAAGTTTGAGCCTATTTGAAGACAGTGGACTGAATTCATGCTATCAATTTTAAATGTGAACTCAGATTTATTCGTATTTTGAGATTTTCAGTATACCAGGGCCTCTTATAGTGGATGTTCTTATATTTCTATGGTTAATTTATTTAATAGTTCAACCCGACGCTTATGTTTCATTATGAAGTACCAAGTCATTGAGCACATGTGTGAGTATAGAACACATCTGGTACAGGCTTCGGTCGGATTTGTGTTACATGCAGTATTAGTTCTCAATAAAATTATAATCAAACGAACGCCATGAGCCAACCAACTGTTTCATAACTACAAATCAGGTCATCATCTGAATTTCATGTACATGCTTCTACGTTCGAATACTATCCAGTGTGCTCAATCACTTTTCAAAATGCAGGCAACTAATGACGACCTTCTATAAAAACCTCCTCGTCTCATATTTTGATGAATTGTGGGTTATCAAATCCATCTCAGTCTCATCATCCTTCTTCTCATCCATATTCTTCTTGATGGTGGCCAATTTGATGATGTTCTTGGAGCCAAAGACGAAGACTGGATGGAATGGAATGAAAATCAACATGCAAATGGAGATCATTAGAGCATCCAACACCATCAAAAAGACCTCGTGGTGGATCAAGTATCCGTCATAACCTTGGATGAGCTCAACCACTCTGTACACACATCTGATGTACACCACCACGACGGCAACAGTGAGTGCCAAAGGAAAGTACGGCACGAGCTTTCTGCGGCGTACTTCCACAAAGTTTTCGTTGTAAAACTCATCCATTTCGGCCCTGTATTGCTGGACACCACTGGTATTGAAAAGAAGCTTTAAAGTGCTTCCGATGGTCCTTGGAATAGGATGTTGGACTCGGTGGTGGTTCTTGAAATAGAGTCGGCGAACGAAGTCGAACCAGAAGAACAAGAAAATTGTCATAGCGACAGTCTGTACAACAATACCAATAATCATGACGTTAACACCAGCAGTTGCACTTTCATGCTTACTGGAGCTTATGGATGCCATAGCACCACCCGCAGATTGAACCAAAAGTGAGATCACATCAGTGGTGATGAAAAAGTAAGAATACCACATAGGTTTCAACACACTGTACTGCCGTCCATGTGAAACCACCAACTGTGCAAACAAGAAGTAGATTCCTGCCATAATGAACGCAGGCGCAATCGTCAAGCCAACAGTTTGCAAAATATAAAGGCCCATATTGGACATGTCATTGAAAGACATCACTCTTCCCAAAAATCCCAAAAACTCCAAAGCTGCACCACAGAAGAAGGTAATGTTGAACCAGTGGTAACGTGATTTCACGAACATACCTGTGATAAACGCAAGACACACAGCATAAACAATGAGATATATGATATTTGGCACCTTCTGCATTATAAGCTTATAGAGATTATCGTCCCACTCCAAGCTCTTTAAGTTGAGAGTCGCACCATAGATGGCCTCGGTAGCCTTAGAAAGCTGAGATGAGTCAGTTGCAGTGGAAAGAACGCCCTCTGCACTGATGATGGTCAAAGATGCTTGTGCTCCACGGACAACCTTCAGCAAAGATGCCAATTCTGGCCATGCGGTAGCTGTCATAGCTTGTTCGATCGCCGCGCTCATTGATGACATCAAAGCAGCAGTGTGAGTGGGGTTGACCGACAGTAATGTCGTCGACGCCGGAAACGAAGTAGGAGACCAAGTAGAAGAAGCCATGTTGCTTCTTCAAACCGGATCCAACTCACCTTATAACTTTTTTCATAATGAGCACTCAGCCTTCCATTAGCGAAAATAATAAGTTGCCAACTTCACAGTTTTGTGATAAAGCTGAGAAGCTAGGCAATACCACAGACGGACTGATTGTGGTCATGCGAAGAATACTGCGAGCCTTCTATAAGCCACCCTTGTTTAATATGCCAACAATGCGGTTATGCTCAGTTTAGTACGACTATGTTGATGCTTATTTAAGTAGATCTTACTGTTGGCAGTTCTTAATAGTCTAATAAACCAAACGTCACATCTTCAAAACTCTAATCTAAGCAGCAGCAGCAGCAGCATTAGTGAAACTTTAGAAATCCGTGTCTGAAAGAGTCAATCTTTCTCCATACCGTGATATTTTTTAAACTATTTTGGCGCACTACGTCCGTGGTTATTCCCCGAGTGAAAAAACATAAGAGTGAAAATTAAACATGTGTTTGTGAGCGTAGCTCGCTTTCTTGCTTGTATTTTCGTGTTTATTTTATATCGATTCGAAGTTGTGCCTATCTAGTTTATGAGTTTGTGCTTCGGAGAAATACAACTGTGTACTGGAACGGTGTTCATACTACACCAGTACTCTTCGATAATAACCTTGCATACTACACCAGTACTCTTCGATGATTACCTTGCATCCTACTCTGACGTCTTGTGCTTGTCTTATACTTGAATATTTTCTACTTGGATGCTTTCTAAATGCTGATGGAGACTTTGTGTATTACTGCTTTACGGAGTTTGGCATGCCTGCATATGGTAAGCCTTAAAAACGGCTGTAGCTTCATGGAGGCACAGTTATCTTGTTCTATATTTGGATGTGATTTGGCCACCCGCCGTCTCTTGGAAATGCCTCAATGTCAATGGTGAGTGTAGAGAAGATGGCGAAGTTCGACGAACGGTGACAAGGTTATGAGGTTTGAATTGAATAGTTGATGCGCAAGGTTAACTTGAGATTTTGAGATGTTGATTGATCTGGATAGTATGCCTTTACTTAAACCTCGGAAATGTCAATTTTGTTACCACCTTTCGATAATTACAGTTGCCATTTTGTTCGCCAAGTTTTTCCGATGATAAGAGGCTGGATGAAACATACTGGCTGTGTTAACACTCAAAATAATACTGGAATTAACGAATTTTCGTAATTGATGTCATACCTGATATTATATTCAATAATGTACTTTCATACTGAATATCAACGTTTCATACTTAATATCAACTCCGTTGTCATTCTCATACCCTTTTCATACTCAATATCATTACACTACTAAACCAAGTCTTAGTAGCATATCAATACTTAGAATCCAAATTCCAAACACCAAAATCCAATGTCTACCCATATTCAAATCTCCTCCTACAACATTCTATTCCGTTCTCTGTTCTTATACACATGCATTATCCTAACCCTACTGGGCAATGTTGGTGAGAGGTTCTTCCTCATACTCAATCTCCACTCTCGGTCTTCTTCTCTTCTTGTTCTTGTTGCCGTCATCAGCCTTTCTCTTCTTGGAGGCACTCTCATCGTCAGAGTCATCGGACTCCTCTGAATCACTCAAGTCCGAACCCTCGAACCACTTCTCTAAGTCCTCTAAGTCAACCAACTCATCCTCATCACCGTCATCCTCCACATATTCCACCTTTCCAACGTCGTCATCATCCTCATCTCCACTCTCCAAAACCACGTCTTCGTCATCGAACTCCTCTTCCTGTTCCTGGCCTTCGACTTTACCCAAAACCTTCTTCCACACAGACTCGTCCACATTCAACGGCTGGTCACCATATGCTCCACTCTTCAATCTCTCCAACAACTCCTTCTCGATCGACTTCTCGATCTTCGCAGCAATCAATGCCTTTCTTTCTCTAGTTGTTTCTCTCTTCTTCACCTTGGGCTTCACACCCACGTAGTGTCTCTCATCACCTTGCATGGCTAAACGACGTTCGTTGATAGCAACCTGAACCAACCTCGTTAATCTTTGCTTACACTTGTGTATGAGGAACTTTTGCCAGTACTGCAAGTTGTCATCGATCTGCTCGAGAGCCTTCTCGTAGTTTTTCAGCAAGCGAACACGCTCCCACATCTTAGCTGGTGTGTGCGCACGCTCCGCTGTCTTCATGTACAAGTACAACTTTCCCTCGATGTTCTTCACCGTCGCGTACCTTGCGTTTGCAAGAGGACAGGAACTTCTGTTGCACAAACCGCTCACGTTATACTCATTTCTGCAAAAGTTCTGTTCTTTGGTGGTCTTGAGCTTGAACGCACAGAACTGCTGATTCACAACCTGCCAAATGATTTCGTCAGACATGCTATTATTATGCGATGACCTCTATAAGTGTGGTCTACTAGAAAATCTCATCTCGTGAAAAAAAATCTAGATGAGATGGGTGTGCACACAAACGTAATGGATTATGTAAGAGTCTTGATTGGATATGCAGTATGCAGAACAAAGGAATAGTAATACCACTGAACTTACCAAGCAGTTACCAGCTATTCAGCAGTTTCAATATTTGTTGAGCACTTTCCAGAATCTTTCAGCAGTCTATATTAGTCAGCACTTACCAAAATACTTAATTACAACAATATCTATCGTCCGTAATCACATTACCTATCCAGAACTGTCCACTATAATTACCTACCTCTGAATTTATCCCCAAGCTTACAGTCTCACATATTTCACAATGACATCTTGATTAACAGCTGAAATTTCCATTACATCAATTCTTCTATTCACCACTTCTCTTCAGTGTCTTGATCATCGGTAATTTAATCAGTACCTTTATCGGACTTCCATTATACTACCTCTTCCTGGTCCTCCTCTATCCTACTCCCTCGTTTCTACCTCCTTTTTCAATCCCCACTTATGCCCTGAGCTTCTTTGGCTTCACGGGAACATGGGGCTTCGACTTCACAACCTTCGGTCCTATCACCAACGGAAACCCGACTGGATCTGCGGTGTTTGCCAACCGACTGAACGACATAAGTGTGATAATCACCTGGTACGGATCCGCCAGCTCAAACAAGTCCACGGTCTGGAATATCTCATCATGTTGTAGCCCCATCGAATCGCATGTCTGTAGAAAGAACAGGATGTTCTCCATTTGAACGAACGGCATTCGCGAGTTCTTGTACTTTTTGCACGGTCCGTTCGGAACTGCCTTGGCTCCAAGCTTACAGAGAATCGCCCCATCTTGAAGTATCTCGGCGAGGTCCAGCTCCCATGAGTACTTGTCCTTGATCTCGGGCAAAATCGTTTGGATATATTGCTTCACATCGCCCTGGTTGTTCTGGTACCGTATCTGTCTCGAATTGGCTAAGTCCTGGTCCAAATTAGTGTCTGCGTTCTGTGAGAACTTGCTTGGTTGATTCCTATTCATGCTGCGCCGAAAAGAGAAATAATGATCAGATTTAATATTTATTCAGAATTTATCAGGATTGAATATTTAATCAGAGTTGAATATTCATCAGTATCGTATTTAATCAGAAATTAGTTCCTTTCAGATCAGAATATCAATATTCTTTCCCTACAACCTCCTTAATTATTGTACATTATCCTATAAGTTTTTTTTTTAGTTGTGCAATCTCTTCTCATAAGAGTGCAAACCGTGAACACCACCCTCCAACTGAGCAGAAGCGGTTCTGAACTCGAATCTAACGTCACCAGCGGTAACGCCAGTTCTCAAGTCGTCCAAGGACTTGATACCAATGTCCTGCAAAGAGTGCTGCAAACCGTTGTACAAGTATGGAACGAACTTACCGATCGATCCCTTGTCAACAACGGCACCAGAAACACCCTGGGCAACAAACACCTTGTCGGACTCAGAGAAGTATCTGGAGGTGGAGGCGTTGGCGCTGGTGCTGGTCTGCTGCATAGCGTCAACAGAACCCATACCTCTGTAGGTCTTCAATCTCTTACCATCTCTGTAGAAGTACTGACCTGGGGTCTCAGTGGTACCAGCAAGCAAACCACCCATCATGACACAGGAAGCACCAAGGGCCAAAGCCTTGGAGATGTGTCCAATGTTACCAATACCACCATCGGCGATACATGGAACACCAAACTTGTTGGCAAACTCAGTGACACCGTAAACAGCGGTACCCTGTGGTCTACCACAAGCCATGACCTCCTGAGTGATACAGATAGATCCAGAACCCATACCGATTCTCAAAGCATCGGCACCAGCCTCGATCAACAAAGCAGCCTGCTCTCTGGTAACAACGTTACCAGCAATGATCTGCAACTCTGGGAAGGTCTCCTTAATCCACTTGATCATGTTCAACTGGAAAATAGAGGAACCGTTAGAAGAGTCCAAGACAACAACGTCCAAACCGGCCTCAACCAACTTCTGCAAACGTTCTCTGTCAGCGTCCATGGTACCGATGGCAGCACCACACAACAACTGCTTGGAGTCGAAAGACTTAGAAGCAAGTGGGTAAGACTGGTTCTTCTGCAAGTCAGTCAAGGAGATCAAAGAAACCAAGTTGTTGGAAGCGTCGACAATTGGCAACTTACCCTTCTTGGAGGATCTCAACAACTCGTTACCCTCAGTCAAAGAAATACCCTTCTTACCAACAATCAAGTCCTTGGTCATGACCTCGGAGATTGGGGTAGTAGAGTCGTCGTGGAACTGGACGTCACGGGAGGTAACAATACCAACCAACTTTCCGCCAACCTTACCATTCTCTGTAATAAGTTAGTATACTTGTTTCGGTATATCGCTTCGTCAGGAAAAAAGGTGTCCCCAACATCGTTTGATGTAATTCGGTAGAACGAAAGTTATTAATAATGTTTTGATCATCAGTGAAGCGTAATAAGTAAGCAAAAAAATTAAAACATACCAGTAACTGGGAAGGAAGTGAAGCCCATCTGCTTGCCCATCTCCTTGACCTCGCCAACAGTGACAGAAGGAGCAACGACAACAGGGTCCGAAAGGAAACCGTTCTCGTACTTCTTGACCTTCTTGACCATCTCAGCCTGCTCCTCAGCAGAACAGTTGTGGTGAATGATACCAATACCACCGAGAAGAGCCATGTTGATAGCCATAGCCTCTTCAGTGACAGTGTCCATAGGAGAGGAGACAAAAGGAGCCTTCAAGGTGATCTTTCTGGTCAACTTGGTCTCCAAACTGACAGCGGAAGATGGGAAGTCAATCAAACCTGGCAAGATCAAGAAGTCATTGTAGGTCAAACCACCAAAGTTGGAGGAGTCGACCAACTCCTTGGCGGACAAACCGTCCTTCTTGGAGTATTCGTTCAAGTATGAAGTGGCTTTGGTTGCGTCGAAGACCATTGTAGATGCTATTTGGACAAGGATTGCCAAAAAAAGAAGCTTTCAATTTAGCGCGCCATCTCATGGATATTTATACTTTTCGCCCCAGTTTCTTTTTTACGGCCATCGCGAAAAATTTTTGACTTCGTCCTATTAGTGATCAAGTGGTACGACATGACCGCACGGACGCCACCTGCGTTGCGGTATTGTTCCGCATTCCCAGTGCCAGGGGCTCAATCCGTGCTTTCTGCACCTTTATCGCACCTCTCGTCTTTATCTTCTACAATTACCGGAATCTCCGCGGAGATAGTGAAACTACGGTTCTGGATCTGCTATTGTTAGTAATGCGCCCGAATTTGTGTTTGTCAGAGTAGCGGTTCTATAGGATTTTGCATTCAGTACCGCATTGCGGTTCGCACGATAGAATCATCATTTAACACTTCATCGTACTTACTTGAAACTTATCGTCTTATTATCTCGACTCCGATCTTTTATACAATTATATGTCCGGGTAATGACTCTTAATGTGCAGTTATGGAGACACTGAAATTTCCTCCAAATCACCCAACATGAAAGGATTGAAAAGATAAAATGAAAGGTGAGAATCATCAATGACAAACTTTCACTTCCCTCTTCATTAAACTCTTTCCCTTCATAAAAGTCTTTCCCTCTTGATTGAACTTTCAATTCCCCTCAACTCCCACTTCCCTCTTCATTCACTCTCCGTCTTCTACTCCTCTTAACATTCTACATTCCTCTTATCGTTTTTTTTCATTCTGCTTCATGTTTATCTCGTCCTACATCTGCTTTTCCTCTATCCTCCACCATAGCGGTTTATTTGCATCCGTTCTTGGTGACCATCCTATTCCTTTTGTCTACCGGATGCTGACCCTTCCATCGCGCGTCTTTGTCTGGTTCGCTCTCTGGACCTCTTGCGAAGCCTTGATGCTGCGAACGTATTCTTCAATCCTCTTCCATCCCTCCTTGCGGGCAGCCTCTCTCTGTTTCAGCTCCTCCAAGGACTGGTGGTATAGTAATGTGCAGTGGTCGTACAAGATGGGGTTGTGGTCCATGAACACCTTCAATGCCCCGTATGAGAGCAGGTGGATCAGCCTATTCCAATTCGACGTGGCGGAGTTGTGCTGCAACATGCCGTTCCCGCCATCATCAAAGCTAGAGAAGTCTTCTGTGAAGGGGTTGCGTGGATCCGGTCCGCCGAGTTGGTTCGGGGCGTTGTGCATCGACGAGAAGGAGTCGTAGAAATCCTCCTCCATCATATTGCTGTCGTCGCCATTCTTCTGTATCTGCTTCTGGTTGTACTCGTCACTATCGTCACCGTTTCCGCCCATGGCCTGCACCAAGTTGCGGTGAGGGTGGCTGGGGTCGTTGATGCACGGCATCATGCCCCTGCTTGTGTCATGCAAGACGAGTGCGGAGTCCACCAAGTTTCCGTTGGCGTCAACAGGTAAGTTGGGCTGGTCTGCCAATTTTTTCTTCATCACACCGTTCTCTATGCCTGCTTGAGTTGCATTGGTCAACTCGTACAACAGCGCGAATATTATCGGCAACACTACCTCTGCATTCTCTGTGATCAACGTCAAGAAGTACTCGTTCAGCCAGTAGCACAACACCTTCTCGCTCACCTGGAAGTGTGGCGACAGGATGCACTTGGAGAATTGAGCAAAGAGTGGGATCTGGATCTTGAGGAACTCATTGGGCTCCATCACCTCAAAGATGTCCTCAATCTCGTTCAAGAACATCACCTCCTTAGGACTGTTGATCTTGGGCCAGTAGCGCAACAACCCCATGATCACATCCTCAGTGAGCACGGGATCCTTCTCGAGGAACTGCACAATACAGTACGCCAACTGTGGGTGGTATAACAGCAAGGACTTGACCTTGTGCAACGGCATCAACACGCGCACGAGGAAGATCTTGTGCTCCTCCTTCAAGGGGAGCGCGAATCCGTTAATGATGGAACCCAAGATCTCCAACAATTCACCAATACCGTTGAAGCGCTCTGTCTCGTAGACGAACTGTAAAAACACATTGTTGATCAGCTTACGAATGAAGGACCGTAACAGTAAGAACTTTCCGTAGATACGGTGCAAGGTTGTCTTAAGGCAATCACGCTCGCGTGGGTCCTCGCTGTCAAACAACTCCAAGATGCGCAAGATGAACTCGTGGTCGATGTACTGCTTAGCCAACTGGTGCTGGAAGTCAGGCAGTTCAATGAAGCGCAAGAAGAACTCGTAGATGGCCTGCATGTGCGGCCATGCCAATTCGCTCACTGGCTCATCTTCATCTGGGTCGAATAGGTCGCCGACAGGGTTCACAGGTGGTGGGATTGGTCTGAACAAGTTTTTCTTGAACATCTCCACGACATGCTCATACATTTCCTCGGTGTAGTTGAAGCGGTTGTTCGAGATGAACTGGATCAACTCCTGCAAGGTGATGCGCTTGATCTCCTTACCACGGAGGTCGAACGTGGGGTCGCCAAAGTCAAACATGATGTTACACTGGTCAATCTTTTGTATGAACAACGCAATCTGTTCCTCCGGTAACACCTCGTCAAAGTTCGGCAACTTGACAATCTCCTGGTAGCGGTCGCTCGTCGAAGGCTCGAACCGCGACGATGAGTGGCGCTTTGGAGTCACAATCAAGTCAATGTCAAACGCCTCCTTGTTGGGCGACGATATGTTGGGGTTAAGCTGAAACGGATGCATGCCGCTCTGTTGGCTCGAATGTGGTGCACGCGTCTCAAACGGCAGTCCCGAAGGCGACGACGAGCTGCCCGCAGCGCTGGTGGCTCCGCCACTTGCCGAAACCGCCAGTGTTATAGGCGACGTGGGCGTGGGGGTCACGGGGTACGACTCGTAGTCGTTGACTGTGATTTTGGGGGAGTCCGCAGCACCTTTGGAAGCGGCCTGCTGTGACTGCTGTGCCGCCTGCTGCTGTGCGTTGGCGCTGCCGGATTTGATTGAGCCACTGCTGTTGTTACGACTGACGCTCGGCGACCCAGTCTTGGACGAGCCTCCCAGCGGTCCCAGCGTTGTCAGCGACCCGGCACCCGTCTTCACAGACAGCGGTGACGACGCTCCACCAGCAGCGGCCACATTGGTGCCACTGGGTGTGGGGGATAAGGAGCCTCCCGACTTCTTGTCCTTTTCCTTGTCCTTGTCCTTCTTGTCGGTCTTTTTGCTGGCGCTCTGGCTCTTATTCCGAGTGAGCCTGTTTTTGAATCCTTTCATCATCGTGGGCAGGCGGGAATGAGTGAATGCTGTGCGCGCCTATGGTGACGATTGATGGACTTCAATTGGTTGGTTTGAGGGGTTGGTTGTTGGAAATTTTTTAATCGTGTTGTTATTTTTCTGTTGTTGTTTGCTTGAACCCTGTATACAGAGAAAACCCGCGCAGGTGAGTGGGAGGGAAGTATGGAGGAGGTATGGGCTGGAGGCTGTGAGAGGGATAGGATCTCGTTTACGGTGAGATTGAGACGAGATTAGCGGTGTAGTTTTTGATGACGTGGGTTTAGCGAGCTTTAGCGAAAAGAATGACGGGGAAACTCGATAAGAGTGTGTATACAAAGAGAAGAATATGCTAAAGGGATGTATAGACAAAGGATATGTTATATAGAGGGTGAGGGAGGGTAAGAAACGTTTAGGGAGCTTAGGAAGTGATTGGATATGAGTACTGGTTGGATGTGGAACCGGTTGGATATGGAGGAGGCTGGTTGAGATAGGAAAGAGGTTCAGAGAAGGTTGATAATTGCAGTACTATTGTCCGTTGTGGCAGTGTATTTCAACTGTATAACAGAGATTAGTTTCAGGAGATAAGCTTATCTATGATTATTTTATGTGGTATATTCTGGGGTAAGCTGTCATGCTTTATAATGGTTCATGCTATACATGTTCGGTATGCTGGAACTCCACTCTTCTCATTACGCTTGCTTTCAACAGATCATCCTGATTCTATCGAATGATTTGAGACGTTAGAGAAGATGGTATGTGACGAATGCTGAAACAAGTATGGTGACGTAGTGACATGTGACAAAGACACAAACCTGGAGAAGGTTGATGAAATGGTGTTTAAAGGGTTTAGATAAAGGTAAGAATCAGAATCATTCAAAATCAGCTAGTCTTCAAAATCAGCAGTCTTCAAAATCAGCTAGTCTTCAAAATCAGAAGTCTTCAAAATCAGCTAGAGTCTAATTGAGACGACCCTGATTCAAAGTAGGATACCCTACTAAAGACCTTGTATACCATTTATTCGTCTTGTCTACATTCATGACTTATCTTTCAATGGCTCTTCTCCTCTACAACTTCACCTCTAAATACTCTATTCTATTCTCCAATTCTCCTCCATGCTATATCGACTTTTCAGTCAACGTCTAATTTCATGATCCTTATCATTCTCATCATACTCAACAGCCTTTCATCATTAACTCTCGGCTTCTTTCTCTTTTTACCTCTCTCTTTATCTCTCTTTTTATCTCTCTCTTTATCTCTCTTTTTATCTCTCTTAACCTTCCAGGTTATGCTGTTGCATCGACAAATACGCATTCCAGCCAATTGCAAACACATTCCCACTGAGCAATCTGTACCCCACAGGAACGAACCAAAAGTTCACAAACTGGAACGCTGGCCACACCCGCCAGTTGTCAACCACGGTGTCCTTCCACTTTTCGTCGAGTTTTCTCGGGATCTCCCCCACAGAATGGCCCTCCATCACCGTCATGGCGCTGAAGTACATGGGGATCGCCACGAACGGCGCAAAAACAAGCTGATCCGCAGCCACCCGTGCCATGTGTGCGGTCACCGACTTCGGCGTCCCGTACTGTGCCAATAGCTTGTACCATCTGTCGCCAATTGGCGCAAATACAAGCGCTCCAAAGGTGATTGAGCGGAGAGTGCGGTGCGAGTCGTACGGAGCATTCTTGTCCTTCTCACCGAACACTGTCTGTGCGAGAACGTCGCCGGATCCAAAGAGGAACCCCGAGGTGATGATGTTGGTGAGAAGTGGCCTTTGGGTGAGGAGTTGGTTGTAGCGACGGAACATAAAAAATGTTATTAATAAATATGTATGGCTATGTATCTAAAAAATCAGTACTACTGTCTTTTTCGATGATAGTTGGATCTTAATAATGATCTTGTACCAGTTCGTAAGAAAACTAAGGTCGTGTGACATAATGGAAATTTTGATCCTCTAATCTTCATTCTCTATTTCTCTTCCTCCAGTAATCCTCGATTTGATCTCCTATTCCCCAGTTTCCTCATTCTCTATTTCTCCAGTTTCTTCCTCATTCTCTATTCTCTTCCTCATTCTCTATTCTCTTCTTCATTCCCTTCCTCTATTCCTCATTCTCTTCCTCATTCCCTTCCTCGATTCTCTTCCTAATCATACACCATCGTAACCTCCTGCTTGTCATCCTCAATATCCACCAACTCCTCGATCAACCTTCCCGAGCCCTTTCCGTGTCCCGGGGTGTTGTGGATGAAACTCAAGAAGGTGTTCCAGAACACCGACCAAACATTGGCTGAGATGATGCGGTACTTCACGGGAATGAAGAACAAGTTCACGTACTGGAATCCCGGCCAAACGGTCCAACTGGCGCGCAAGACCGTCCACCAGTTGGTCTCCAACTTCTGACGTGCTACCTGGAGAGGGTTCTCGTACCCGGCCAACGTTACCATGACCACATTGTACATGGGGATCCACACGAGTGAGGTGACAAACAACTGGTCGATGGCCACACGGAAAATGACGTCGTAGAAGTGGAGTCTTCGAGGGTGGTGCTGCTTCAACGACTCCCGCCGCACCGCGCTCACGAACGGGTTGTTAATGAATGGGAGTGTTTTGCGCTGCCACACAACACTCATGGGTGCAAAGAAAAACGATCCGTAAACCACAGCGCGAAGAGTGCGTGGATAGTGGTACGAAATCTCGTTGTTTTCGTCCCTGTGAGGGTACAAGGTCTGTGCGAGAGCATCACCGCATCCGAAGAAGACACCGGTGGTGCACATGTTGGTGGCGAAGGGTCGCCTATCGAGAAGCGCTGCGTATGCCCGGAAGAACCCCATATGAGTAGCGAAAAATTTGATACACAATTTCCTTCTTTATAAGATCGATCCAAAAAAGGCAGCTTTCGCCGGGCGGTTTCCGAAACGCGGAGGAGAATAAACAAATGAGAAGGACAAGGGATGGAAGAGAAGGGATAAGGGTAACGGGCAAAGGGTAGGTTAAGAGTGGTTTAAAGGAATATCAAAGGTGTGAGGAATAGATGTTGGGGAATAGTTGAGGAATAGCAAGATGTAGAATAGGTATAGGGAAAGAAAGAGCGAGGTGATGAGGGATGTGATGAGGGACTGTGATGATGGCGATGGTGAGCAAGACTTAGGTAAACTGAATGTCTACCTTTTACTAGGAATCGACGATATCTACAGCAAATTCACATGATTTATACCTGTGATAATTGTGGTGTGATTTTTATGCATTTTCGCATAGTTTCTAGAAAAGACATTTCAACGGAAATTAACGTTTATGACAGTTTTTCCGCTGGTTTTGAAAGTTTTAGAAAACTGGTTGTCAGTCAATAAAGTAGATTTCTGGAGCAGATTATAAATGGTCGTCTACGTGATCTCGTCAGAAGTAGATATTTCTCAATTCGTCTAACAGTTCTCCGCAATGAAGGTATGATTTACTAGAGGTTTACAGGTGTAGGCTTCTACTCTACATTTCTTTACAAGTATCCCACAAGACGCAGTATTTTAGTTTACTACTTTACTATTACTATCGTCTTTTTTACACTCTATAGTCTTTTTCACTCTATAGTCTTTTTTACACTCTATAGTCTTTTCACTCTGTAGTCTTTTTTACACTTTTAAATAGTCTCACCTTTTCCACCTTTCTTTTCTACTTCCTACCAAATTAACTTTACCCGTCTGATCTCACCTTTCTTTTCACTCGCTTGATTTTGATCCTTGATCGTGTTCAACATGTAGACCAACTCTTTACTCTCTTTGCATCCTACCGAGTAAACTCCGCCACTATGAATTTCAAATGACATCACAGGAACCTGTCTGCAGGAGATCTCCAGCCAGCTCACGTTGAATAATAAAGCACATCACAAAGCTAAGCAGCACGTCATAGTCGCAAATCGTTAATAGTCAATGTCAACGCTATAGTCTGTACAAGTTAACATCCTAGAAGTTTGCAAAATCTTCCCATCGTTTCCCATCACCTGTCTATTATGGCACCACACTCGTCAATCAACTCTATACACTCCTTCCAGCCGCTTCCGACTCACCCGTGCCCCATTGCAAACATCTTCTAGAACTCGTTCACCGCGCCTAAACGGAATTGTGGAGCCTCACATGCTCCATCTCATCGGGTGGCAGTTACAGGACCCTTGTGGAAGGTGGTTGGCCGCGACCTCTGGAGAGCCCATCGACATCATCGTGCAGCGATAATGTACGGAACGAGTTATGAGAGCAAATCGCGTGACCGAATTAGCAATTCCGGTCACTTTTTTATTGAGGCCCACAAACACAAAGTCTCAGATTTAGAGCTTGCTCTACTCGCGGATAACAATGCCAGGGCTGCAAGTGTCGTATTTTGCCATGCATTGGCCATAGCAATTATGGAACGAAGGGCTGAGCACTAGTGTCCAACACGGCAGATCTTGGTGCTTTAGGCTTCACGGGTGAAGCGCTCCGAGGACGCGTTTGCCCGTAGCTGGACTGCCTCGTGTTCTTATCGACCTCCGGCGTAGCAGCCCCCTCGCCGTACAACGAAAGCCCCAGGACTTCGTGAGGAAAAATGTGTCCGCATTAGGCAAACCATACACAAAATTTTTCCTAAAAGGGAGTGACCAGCAGTCGAATTTTCAACCGGAATGGCTGTCACGAATGGAGTTGAAAGATTGCTCTTGCCGGAGAGGGAGGGAAATCAGGGGAGGGAGGATGGGAGTTGACGCGACGGCAGCGGTATAGAGCCATTGAAGAGGGCGCAATTGATGGTGACCGCTTTGGACGCGTCCGAATATGAGGTGTTCCAGTTTCCCCGAATCTTGTACGCCGAGGGGCAACTGATTAAAAATGCACCACAAACCATTCCGCCTCCCCCCTTTAAATTGTTGAAATTTCATCCGCTTTTTATAAATTGAAACCATTTTCTTTTGAAAACCAATTAGCCAAAAACATTCGCTATGCACAGAACATACTCGCTTAGATCCCAGAGAGCCCCAACCGCTGCTCAATTGCAGTCGCCTCCACCTCCACCATCGTCCACCAAGTCCAGATTCTTCGGTAAGGGTTCCATTTCGCACTCCTTCCGTAAGTCTGCCGCCGGTGCCCTTGGCCCAGAGTTGTCGAGAAAGTTGGCTCAATTGATCAAGATGGAGAAGAACTTGATGAGATCCATCGAAATCACCGCCAGAGAGCGTAAGGACGTTGCTAAGCAATTGTCCTTGTGGGGTGAGGCTAACGACGACGACATTTCCGACATCACCGACAAGTTGGGTGTCCTTATCTACGAGGTCGGTGAGTTGGAGGACCAGTTCATCGACAGATACGACCAGTACAGAATCACCATAAAGTCCATCAGAGACATTGAGGGTTCTGTCCAGCCTTCCAGAGACAGAAAGCAGAAGATTACTGACCAGATTGCTTACTTGAAGTACAAGGACCCACAGTCCCCAAAGATCAACGTTTTGGAGCAGGAGTTGGTCAGAGCTGAGGCCGAGTCCTTGGTTGCTGAGGCCCAGTTGTCTAACATCACCAGAGAGAAGTTGAAGACTGCCTTCAACTACCAGTTCGACTCCATTCGCGAACACTCCGAGAAGATTGCTCTCATTGCTGGTTACGGTAAGGCTCTCTTGGAGTTGCTCGACGAGTCTCCAGTCACCCCAGGTGAGACCAGACCAGCCTACGACGGTTACGAGGCTTCCAAGCAGATCATCATCGACGCCGAGAACGCTTTGGCCGCATGGACCTTCGACTCCGCTGTCGTCAGACCAACCTTGTCCTTGGCTGCCCACGAGGACGACGAGTACGACGTCGACGAGTTGGCCGAGGAGGCCGACAACTTGCAGGTCACTGAGCAGGAGTGGGCTGACGAGGAGCACAAGGGTGTTGCCGCTTAGGTGCTTGAATAAAAGTCGCTTGCTTTAATTCTTGTAATGTTTTTGTCGTTAATACATTTGTACGAAAGGGTGTAGATTAGAAGAATAGAGAGAAGAGAGTAGAAGTATAGAGAGAAGAGAGTAGATGAATAGAGAGAAACGAGGAGGCAGTAGATGAATATAAGAATATGTGAGTAGAAGAGAGAAAGAGTTAACAGACTAATCCCGTTGTATAATTAGGCTTATTGCCCATTGTAATTATTATAGCCCAATTAGTTTTGTAATTATTGTGGCCCAGTTCTGTGTATCCCAATTCGTCCTTGGATCCTACATGACCTTATCAAACAATCCCAAAACTCTAATTGTGAGGGACTTTCTTCGCTGGAACTATTTATATCTGTTTCATTGTTGCATTGTTGAAGAGCAACCAGCCATCCGCACGTGCCTGCTCACGTGCACGGTATACGCGAGAAGTGGATTTGTTTGTTTACATTTTCAATTTTGTGCAACACAAATTGCAATTCTTCATACAATGCTCTAGTGATCCCGTGAGGCGAGAGCTGATGGTGAAACTGTATCAAGCAAACGGTATTTTTTTTCTTAAAAGCAGGGGAACAAAAAACCACATCTTTACTTCTTTTGCGTAAACAAAGCTCGTACCATGTCCAACGAGTTCCTCCACCTTTCGCCAGATGAGAAGCGTGGCACTCACAACAGAGAAGGAAACAAAGAAACTGGCGAAGGCAAGTTCGCGAAGGAAACAAACAAAGACCCCAGTGCTAGCGGTCTCACCGGCTGGACACCATTAGTGCTGAAGACATACTTTAATGAGCAGCTACTCTCGTTCAACTCGACCCCGAACAAGAACTTTCTCCCACAGCAGGAGATGGTGGACTATTCTCAAGGATTCAACTTGACCCCGTTCCTCACACACAACATCAATGTTTTGCAAGGGTCAGCAAGTGGCCACGGGAGCGCCACCTTCAACTCCATTCAGCACCAGTTGAGCAACATCACACCTTTCCACGACAAGACGCTTCATCTCGCTGATTTTTTCATGGACTCGCCCATCCGCGGAACACCGTTGAAGGAAATGGATACGATAACCCCGTCCAAATTCAAGCTCGGTAGCGAGAAGAAGCTCAAGACACTGGGGCTGTTTGTGCTGAGCTCCACCAACGCAAAGAGATCGATAACTGCTTTGGATACTCCGCCACGACAGCCACACAAGTTGTCGATATCCACTATTGCCAAGTCACAGGATGACAACGACGATAAGGAGAATGCAGACAGCAAGAAGTACTATCTCCAGACACCGTCGCGGAAGGCTCTCGGTGATATTACCAACAAAACACCCCGGACTAGGAGTAATGCCAACTACCAAACCCCAGCCAAACAAATTCCCGATTCGTCCCCCTCGACGGTGATTATGTCATCAGCCGCACGAAACGATGTTGAGACTGACGACGAACAGGACGACGAGGACGAGGACGGCGAGAAGAAGATCCCTGGGTCGCCGACTCCGAGCAAACCGGTGCTAACAGACGAAAACAAGCCGACAATGGGAGTTTTCCAGGAGAAGAAGCTGAAATCGAAGAACAAGCCAGGGAACGCTTTCAGGACAGGCAACATACAGGGACAAGGAAAGGGCAGGATGCAGGCAGGAATGAACAAGTTCCAGATAGTGTTTACGGATGTGCATGCTTTGGTGAACAAACAGAATAAGAAACAGGCCAAAAAGTCAAAGGCCCAGAGAGCACCTATAATACCACCAGACCAAGGAATTCAAAGTAATGTGAATACAAGCATGCAAAGTATGCAAAACACCAGCATGCAAAATACAAGTATGCAAAATACTAGTATGCACAATACCAGCATGCACAACACCAGCATACAGAGTAACCCTATGAATACCAGCATACAAAGCAACTTGATGAACACAAGCACCATGAACACCAGCCACCACAACCTATCTACCGACCACTCGTCATTTGAGTTGGGCGGAATCCTCCTGACCCCCAATTCCAAGTACCTCTTGGACAAGGTTGAGAAGCCGTCACCGCAGGCCAACAACAGCTTCTTCTTGCCCCAGCAGTACATGCCGCAGCGCAAGGCGATGTCCCTGCAACACCCAGAAAAGCCCATGATGGTGATGGTGATGTCCACTCCACAGCACGAGAGTGTGATCAACTACCCGTACGATGTCTCGCCGGACGACCAGCAGTATATAAACTATCCTCAGAAGCCCCAGGGCATAATGATGCCTCCCCTGGGCATGAGAAGAAAGGACGATAATTAGGAGAAGAAGAGAGAATAAAGAGAAATGTAGAGGAAGGAAGTGTATTTTGAAACAGGTTAGGTTGATAATGTGTCCTTAAGGTAAGGTTGATAATCTTTAAGGTAAGGTTGATAATGTATTTCTTTAAGGTTGATAATGAATTTCTTTAAGGTGAGGTGTGAGTTTCTTTAAGGGAGTTTCTCAACGTAAGGTTCTTTAAACGATATTTCTTACTGTATTCTTTCGTTCTTTAGTTTCTTTAAAATTGTACCTACAACAAACTACTAAGAATACTCTTACCCTCTTTATTCTATTTACACATTTGGTGGCAACAACAAAGCTCCAATCACGTTTGGTCTCTCTGTTGCCAATAAATCAAACACCTTTGCGGCGTTATTGGAGTCACCCACCTCCAATTGCATTCCCAACAGAGAAAAGAACCTCCTGTTGGCCTCGCTCAACATGCGCGACTTCTCGCCCAATCCCACCACCACTATCTCCGGTTTCGGGTGGATCTGCTTGAACACATTGAGCACCAGCTCCTCGTTAAACTCTACTATGAACCCATTGGTGATTTTGTATGCGTCTCCACTGAGGTCCACCTCAAATGCCTCACTCTCAAGGAGTAACGTTCCGATCTGCTTGCCTTCCTTGTCGGGGGACTTGATGAAGATGTTGCTGGAGAGATAGTACCCGTTTTCCTTCACAGACTCGATGTAGTTGCGTGGTTTTTCTGAGTACATCAAGATATCGTTCTTCTTGAATAAGTCCGCAGGATTCGACAGAGTCTCGCTCTTTCCACCAGGCGCCAGCAATCCATCTGATCCTGGCACAACCTTGCCTCCAAACAAGTTGCCTCTGAGGCAACTGCTGGAGAAGGTTTGCAAGTTGAAGCTTGTTTGTATAGCTGACCTCCGCAACATGATGAGAATTTTTGCACGTGAGAAGGATAAGTTAAGAGTGAAATTTATGGAGTATATGAAAGATAGTATGATAAAATAGTATATGGTAGGTATATGGTAAAATGGCATATGATAGGTATATGATAAAATAGTATATGATAGGTATATGATGAGATTGTCTATGATAAAATAGTATATAAGATATCCTACTCTATATCTTTTTTATGTTTTCTTATTCTATTCTAAATTCTATCTCTCCTCCTCCAACTTCTTCCTCTCCTTCCGCAAGCGCTCCTGAATCGCACTCTTGCACTTCTGCAAGACTTCCTGATCCACGTCCGACAGATCCGAAGCATCCAGCTGGTCGTCGAATGGCAGTTTCTGCGGCGATGCTACGGGGTTGTAGAGCTCCTCGAGCCTGAGACGTGATATCGAGGGCTTTGACTGCAACCTCCGTGTTGGCGACAGGGGCAATTCCGGCGATCCAGGCCGCGAATTGGGCTTTTGGGGCGAAAGCCGCACGTAGTCGGTCTTGATGTCTAGTTTCGCACTAGCGGGCATCCGTCCTATCTTCGAAGGTGAAGGTGGGCGTGATGGTTGGGGCAGTGGAGGCTGCTGCTGCTTCATGAACTCCTTGTAGATTCTATTGAGTTGGACTTCAAACGCCAATCTCGTCAAAAACGACCGTATAATCGCAGCGTGCTCATCGGGAGTCAATGTCACCGAAGAGTATAAATTATCATTCTTGATGTGCTTCTCAACCGCCGCGAGGGCGTGCTTATACCGCACTTTTGTGCTGAGACCATGCTCGGCATAGATATCCGAGGCAACTAATGCGTTGCAAATAGCCTCAACGGTGACTCCGGTCTCGGGAATGCAGCAGAAGCGGTACTTGGTGACTCGGCGGTCCTTATGATCTCGTAAGATCGCAGTGGTAGGCTCGGCCAAAATGCAGTAGGAACGGAACTTGTTCTTCAAGAAGTCCACTAGAATGCGATACTCGTCGTCGAGAAGCTGCTTGCGTATGGTCTCCAAGTTATAGCGCAGGTCTTCCTTGAGCTCAGCGTCATTGTACTCCTCGATCCATTGGAATGAGTTGGGTATTTTGGATATCGCAGCCATCTTGTTCACACGAAGACGCTTGAACACGTACTGGAGTGACTCAACTTGGACCTGCAAACTGTCGCGCCCAGCACCCTGTTTGTAGGTGGGTCCCCCGCCGAGGAGCGAGCCCAAGAAGTTCATGTGGATCAAAGATAAACACAAGACCGATCAATTTGGTAGTGTAAATAGATTATGTAAGAAGTGGGAGAATATTATGTAATATTATGGAGAAGAAAAGGTGGAAGGGTAGAAGAGAAGGGTATAAGAGAAAGGTAGAAGAGAAGGGTAGAAGAGAAGGGTAGAAGAGAAGGGTAGAAGAGAAGGGTAGAAGAGAAGGGTAGAAGAGAAGGGTAGAAGAGAAGGGAGATAAGAGAAAGGGTATGATAGAAAGAATATAAGAGAAGGGTATAATAGAAAGAATATAAGAGAAGGGTAGAAGAGAAAGAGTAAAAGAAGAGAGAGTTTATATGGAGAAGGGAAAAGATAGCTGAATGTATACGTTATGAAGGAGATAAAGACTACATGTATAAACTATGGAGAAAATATATAGGCTAAATGTATAGACTATGTGATTACATCTGAATATCTTCTATCCATTAATACTTTTTGTTACACAAACGTCAATCACGTCAAGCGTACATTTTGCAGTTACTTTAATAACGAAACTTTTATTATGGGTATCAACTTTTGGGTACCTTAACCTCTTACCGAAAACGATCTATATACAGTTAGGCAACTGCGAATGAGGACTTACCAAAGTCCATGACGCCACCAAGGGTGCCGAAAATGTCACCGAGGTAGTTGGTTGGCTTGTATGCGGAGCCATCGGCGTAGCCATTGTCCCAGTTGGTGAGAACATCGTTGACGAATGGGTAGCCAGCACTCACCAAGTTAGTCAAAGAGGCACTGATTCCACCAAAATCAGAGTCGGTGAAGAACTTGACGGTGTTGTTAGCGAGCGATGGAGGAGGTCTGGCAAAGTCAGAGATGGTTCTCAAAACAACCACTCTCTCATAGTCCACCAATCCAGCCTTGTGCATTCTCACAAATACCTCCAAACTGGCATTGTCTTCCTGAGCAGTAGAACAGTAAGTAGCAGAACCATTGGTCATGATGGTGGCCAAGTGCGAGAAGTAGTCGCCCAAGGTGTTACCAGTGAAGTAGTTGTCGGAGGTCAAAGAGTCACATGCAACAGCAGATGGAAGTGCCTTGGCTGCTGGGAAGTCGTACAATGCTCTGAAGGCAGCATTACCCTCAGTACCATTGTCGAGATCAGCCTCATTAGCCAAAGCAACAGCTCTGTCTCTCAACTTCTCGTTCAATTCAAACACCTCGGTACCATACACATTACCTGGGTAAGCATATGGGTCGTCAGTACCATAAGGAACATAACCGGTAGGCCAGTCAGGGTTGGTGTTGGAGTAGTCCTTGTAGTCGAACTGGTACTCAAGAGCAACCTGGATGGCGTACTTGGCGAAAGTAGCAGAACCAAGAGTCGTGTACTGAGGCTCACCACCAGCAATTCCAGCTTGCAAGAAGTAAGTCTTGGTCAAGTCAAACTTTGGAGAAAGGGTCAATGCAGTCAAAGATGTGGCAGCGTTGATCTCACCCTCTCCCAAAGTGACCTGGCACACATCTCCTGACTCAGTACAGTGCACAGTGTCGTAGATTGGTGAAAGACCTGGAAGAGTGAAATTTTGAGTGAATGACAAAGGCGATGACTTCAACCATGGGTCTCTTTCCAACTCGAAAAGCGAGATGATGAACACCTTTGGTGCGAGCTTATCATCACGTTTAGCTGGGAAAGGAATAGCCAAGGCACTGGTAGCCAAAGTAAGGAGGGTGGAGAATCTCATTGAGAGGCGATAATGAAAGAATCAGAGGATTTCGATCCCTTCTTATTGTCTCTGGATTTGACTTCGCTCTATTACGAAAAATTGCCGTACGCACAGGACAATCACAAAACGACCTGAACTAGGAGGCTTCAAACCGCATTGATTAGCCTTATCTTGAATCTGCAATAGGACAATATGAACGGTGGAAGTACATGGAACTGAAGAAGGTACATGGAATAGAAGAGGGTTGTGCAAAATGCAGTAGATGCAGCAGATACAAAAAACTGATTAAACTACTTATACTTAGAGTCTTCTCTACCCTTTCTCCTTCCCAACTTCCCAACTTCCCATCTTTGCTCTTCCGCGGACGTCCCGCCAAATACAGAAAGGTACAGACTAAAAACGGCCGAAATTCATGATAAGATGTGCCGTAGGAGTAGCGGGGCTCAAAATAAGACACTATCGTGCAGAAGCGGCTCAATTTTACCCGTGCTTAGTAAGATATCGTGTAATCGGTATATAAAGAGGCATTGGACCAAGTTGCGGAAGAACGGCACCGTGAAGCCTTCCGTCGGAAATGACAACCTTGAGTGCCGCACAACGTAAAATACGAGGCGAGAAGAAGATTAATTTTAATGATAGTAAGAGCGAAGAAGATTAATTATGATAGTAAGAGTGAAGAAGATTAATTATGATAGGAAGAGTTCGTTTGAGAAGACAAGATTAAGACAATAGGAAGTTAATTGGAAGCTTTTGGTAGCGATTGTCGATGATTCAGTCTTCTTGGATCTATATGATTCTACCATCTCCAATCTTTTTTCAATCATTTTCAATCATTGATTCTATCATTAGATTCTCATTAAATCATTTTGTTCTGTTTGACCTGCACAAAACAATCACCAACATGTCCACCACATCAGGCATTGTCGCATCGCAAACTCTCCTCGAATCGTTCAAGAACCTTGAAGATGGAGCATTGATCATCAAGATATCCGATGACAACACCGAACTTGTACCCGACCACACCGTGTCTGGCGATTTGAGCTCCACGTTTGAGCAATTGCACTCGGTTCATGAGAAGCAATTTCCACAACCCTCATACAACGTGTTGAAACAGGGCGATTCCAACATCTTTGTTAGTTTCATCCCTGACGTGGCACCCATCAAGCAGAAAATGCTCTATGCCTCCACCAAAAACACCTTGCTCCAGTCGCTCGGAGGAACGTTTCCCCAGGTGTTTGCGTGGACGGAACTTCAGGAGTTGTCGCACGACCACTATAAGCACCAGAGCAAGACCACAGAGGGCCCGTTGACCGAAGACGAGAAGGTTTTGAAGGATATCAACTCATTGAAGGACCTTTCGTTCAAGAAACCGCTTGCTCTGATGGACGGGGCGAACATTTTGTTCGAGTTGAGCGACCAATTGAAGAGTGCGTTGGAGTCTGTGTCCAAAGGACAGGTTGTTGTGTTCAACATTGACCAGGAGAAGGAGAAGATCGAACTTACCAAGCAGTTTGATGGGGTCACCGCAGGTACGTTGGCTTCTAAGCTCGATCTGGTGGCTCTGGGACCTCAGTACAGTTTATTTAACTATGGGGAAGGAAATGCATTCGTATACGCATGCCCATCGGGATCCAAGGTCAAGGACAGAATGGTGTATGCGTCGTTCAAGGTGAAATTGGTCCAGTACTTGAAGTCTTTGGGTGTCAACGTTGACAAGTCGTTTGAGGTCGGAGACTTGGACGAGTTGGAGGTTTCTGAGTTACAGGGAGAGACTGCTGCTCCAGAGGCAGCAACAAAGAGATTCAGCAAGCCAAAGGGTCCAAGAAGGAGATAGGAAAACGAAGGTAAGAAAAGGAGAGTACAAAGGTTTGTAGAGTTCATGAAAGTAGTCAATATAAAGGTTGTTCATTCAGTTGTATATGGGTAAGAACTAGTCAATATAAAGGATGTTCTTTCAATAAGAACTAGTCAATATAAAGGTTGTTCTTTCAATAAGAACTGGTCAATATAAGGTTTGAAACAAAAATGCCATTCAATTACATAAAGCTGTATGATGTTGTCCTTATAGCCAGCTATAAATCATATTAATCGTATTTATCCTATCACTAATCTCGCCTATTACCATTGTACACCTTCTTTATCATGCCATCATTTCTCTATTCCTTATTCCATCCTATCATTTCTCTATTCCTTATTCCATCCTATCATCTATTCCTTATTCCATCCTATCATTTCTCTATTCCTTATTCCATCCCCTCCTTCTATTCCTTTGTTATTCCCATCTCATCCAATTCCCTATCCACAACCTCCACCACCATATCCGTACGAATCCTCTCAAGCAGCTCATTCAACCTGTCCCGGTCCACCCCCTTCTCTCCCGCACAACTCTCCACCATGAGCGCATACACCTTCCGCAGAATGTGCTTGTTCACTCTGATAAACTCCTCCTCCGTTGGGATTGACCGGTTGTACAACGGCTTGAGGCGGTCACGCACTATGCGCTGTATCACCGACTTCTGTTCGAGCGAAAGCTCGATGTTTTCGGGCATTGCTCGCGGCGAGAGTGTCGGCGAGATCGATGGCGATGTATTAGGCGAAAACCCTGGTGATTGTGGGGAAAACGACGGAGATGACTGGCCAGATGATGGAGACATAGATACCGGTACCAGGGAACTATATCCAATGTACGTGGTACCGTAGCTTCCCGTTGCCTCACCTCTACTTTTTAACTGGCTAATCAATGATGAGATTCTTCCCCCCTCCACGGCCTTGGCTTCCACGGTCTCAGTCGGTGTGATCTTCTTGCGCCTGCGCCTCTTCACCGGTGAACTGCTCTTGACATCACTATCGCCCTCCTCGCCGTGCCGCACACTCTCAAACGCCTCCCACGACATGCGCTCATCGGGGGATAGGAGCTGAATCGCACGCTGTTCTCGTCTCATTATCACACCACCATTCACCACCGCCGAGTGGGCCGTGTGTGATGGTGCAGTGTACAAGAAGTCGTCATCTAGTTCGTCGTTATCGTTGTGTATGACCAATCGGGACAGGTTTGAGGTAGTTGGTTGTCTAAAGGGAGTTGTTGTAGTTCTGGGGGTTGTTCTAGCAGTTGTAGCTCTAGTTGTTGTAGCTCTTGCATCTCTATTTGTTGTAGTTCTTGCATCTCTATTTGTTGTAGCTCTTGCATCTCTATTTGTACTCCTGACTGTCGTTGTTGCTGGTCTAGTTCTTCTAGGTCTTCCTGAGGCACTTCTACCTGCCATAATAGATCTAATTGTGGATCCTCTGGATCGCGGTCTATCGGTTGCTCTTTCCACCATCTCTTCGTTCTCACACATCGGGCAACACCAGTAGTCTCCGATGTGTCCAATGCACGATTCGTGGTAACTTGCCTGGCAGTTCCCACACGTTACCATGTGATTCGCCCCCGGATCCGCACACAAACAGCACACAACTGCGGCGTAGCGTTCCGGAACTATGTGTGCGGGTACTATGAACTCCTCGGGAATGTCCAGATCCACCGGTAGTAGCTTGTCTTTGATGGGAATTGTGTATCGATTTTGTGGGGTTTCTCTGTTGAAGATGAGTACCAGGTGGAACCGTTGGCGGCAAGTTGGGCACAGATTCGCCAGGTTGGCCCAGCGAAGAAGGCACTCATCGTGGTATTGGCGCTCACAGCACGGAGAGCGTCCTACGGTGGCAAATGTCGAGATTGGGCCCAAGCAAATGGGGCATTCGTCTGAAGCCATCGTGGCGAAAATTATTGCAACCAAAATTAAAAAGTAGGAAGTACTTGGTAGATAAAATACGAGTTACTAATACGACAAGAAAGATTGTTGCAAAAACCAAGATTATAGAAGAGATAATACTTCCAAGATAACGGAGAGTAATACCACAAACCTTATGCTGCTGATAGTAACTACAACTGATATTGAATAGTCATCTACAACAGCATAGACACCTACAACTGATATTGAATAGTCACTACAACTGATATTGAATTGCCACTACAACTGATATTGATAGACATCTACTACTGATATTGAATAGTCATCTACCATCAGAGCATAAACTTCATAAACCACTGGTCTAAAAAATACTACTTCTACTGAACACCACTGTTACTAATCTGCAATTATCATGAGTCGCCATCAATATGACCTCGTTCAATGCATGAAGCAGCCTGGAACGAAAGTGGCACGGGTGTGTTTGCAATGCGATGGAAGGTGTCCAAACTGTGACTCCTACGTTAAACCAACGGCCAAAGTGCGAAGCTGTGCTGACTGCTCGGTGATTGACCGGTGCATCATGTGCAACTCGACATTCAAGGACGGTTCTGCGGAGGCCTACTACTGTTTGGAGTGTGTGGTTGGCGAGAAGGACAGGGAGGGTTGTCCGCGGATCTTGAATATGGGAAGCAACAGGGCGGATATGGTTTTTAACAAGAGGTAAAAGATGGGAAATAGGGTGGATATGGTTAACAGAGGTGAAAGATAAAAGGTGGGAAATAGAGTGGATATAGTCAACAAGAGGTAAAGGAAGGATTGGATGTGATAGAAGGGAATGAAAGAAGAAATGATTTTGAATGATTTTGAATGTTTGTGAATGTTTGTGAATGTTTGTGAATGGTGAGATGAGTGCTTTCAAGTACGTTAATTTAAATGACATTGAATGATCGAGACGGACTGTGAATGGTTGAGACAGTGATTTGACAATACCTTAAGGAAAATGAAATCATAACTAGCAAAATGAAATGCAAATAGAAGTGTTATTAAGGTGTAACTGACATCTCGGCTACGGAAATATCGACAAAATCACTACAATACGATCAAATGCCTTTCTATAAGGCGGATACAATATTTTCTGATATAGGGGAATACCATGAATATAAAAGCCTTATGGCAGAAACATGAACCTCACAACACAACCAACATTCTATAAACGATGACTACAATTATCATCAGAACTCTTCACTAAGCTGCATCTCATCACCAAGATCTTACCATACTCGAAGCCTTCTTATTACCCTATATTCTTATTATGCTTCAGACTTGCTCCTTATTATTGCTCCTTATTACCCTTCAGACATGTTCCTTATTACCCTTCAGACATGTTCCTTATTACCCTTCAGACTTGCTCCTTATTACCCTCGTCATAATCTCCTCCTGATTATACCAACCCAATTTCATGCAAATACCAAACACAATTTCACAAATACCAACACAGCCCATATCCTTCTTATCATATGCCACCTTCCGTAATACGTCCATAACAATAAAACATCACCATCCTCATGGCAACTTCAAGACTTTTCCTCGTATTGCGCGGCTCAAGTTGCGCTCTCCAAACCATTGCATACAAACCTGGAGACGTCAACCACACCCACATCGGGATCTCGTTTACTTTTCCTAATCCCAGATCTACCTTCTCGAATCTTGCTCAAATCTATTGAACTAAATAATGTATACTTCAGCTCCGCTTTCCCATATATCCTTCAACACCCATCAACATTGACTTCTCCGTCAATAATGACTTTTGCGTTAACTTACTCTTTTACTCATCTTCTCCACATTGACTTCATTTGTTCATCTTTTCTTCATCTTTTCCCCATTCTTCACCTTTTCTTCTTTCCCTCGTCCGTGCACATGTGTGGCCTTGCAAAAAAATCGAAACTATTGTGCCACAAACATGCTGTGATGCCCGTCACAAACAAGACACATTCCGCCAATACCTTCATTGCTGTGCGTTTCATTGTCTTGGAGCCGGTTTTTTATGGTTGCTCGTGCCGTCCGAACTAGCGGCCGTTTCAACAGCTCCCTTGATGCCATCCTTCCACCTAGTCTCCAAGTACTCTGTGACCGGTGCATACTCCTCGACTTGCCGCCTCTTCCTGTCTTCTGTAACGTGCTCGAGCAACGTGCGCTTCTTGGAGTTCTCCTTCTCCATGTCATCTTTCAAGCTCTCCAACTGTGCAAGGTACTTGTTCTGGATCTCCCGTAAAGCAACCTGGTTTTCCTGCCAGAGGTGTAAGTTGCGTTCCTGGAGCTGTGCATACAGTAGCGAGGTATCGATGTTGTCTTCCTCTGTGTATATCGTCATATCTACTCCCCCGAGTTGTGGTTCCTGTATTCCCGGCGTGTGTGGGTTGAGTGCTGCTGCTCTTTGCTGGTCCATCTCACGCCGTATGAGCATCTCAACCTGTGCGCGCTCCTCTGGCGTGATCTCATTATCCACAGCGCCGAGATGGTCAAGGTGTGCTATCGTGGGTAACATGTGTGTTTCTAAGGGTTTCGGAAAAATTCTCCACAAGATTATCGCAAGGCACGCGAGAAGACCGTTTTATAAGAGAAAGAGGGGAGAAACTCCCATGCACCACAAAGACGACGCCGATGCCGCTACTAGGTGGGTTGCTGATTTATGTGTAGAGTCGCTACGATCGGTCTAACTGTTGGTTTTGGTTAAATCCGAGCTTCGATGAAGATAAGCAGCGACACTGATAAGGAGATCCTCCTCCACTACATCTACTATTTTACGTTAAATCTATAAGTGCTCTAGTTGGCCAACAGAATCTTCTTTAAATCCCTCAACCCTTCCTCATCTTCCGCTCCGGTTTGTGGTAAGGCATCACGTACGGCAATTGTATGCCTTTAGGTGATATGGCTGCCTTAGTAAGAGCTTATGTAAGGACAGAAGAAATGGAACATGATTTAATAGGAGGTAAGATGAAATGAAGGAGAGATGAAGATGAAATGAAGGAGAGATAGAGATGAAATTAAGATGAAATAGAGATGAAATGAATGTGAAATCAAAGAAGATGGTGGAGTTAGAATATGTAGATTATGGTTGCTAGATTTCTGATACAAAATGGTAGATTTTTCTATACCACTTTTGATTTGTTACAAAATCGATTATAATTTTTTCTCATACAAAATTGATTACCTTTTTTCCCATACAAAATTGATGTTTTTTCCATACAAAATTGAATGCCGTTTTTCCCATACAAAATCGTTTGCAGTTTTCGTTTGTGGTTCACTCTTACAAAATGTTGAATTTTTATACCTCATCGTACCGAATAAACCTTTTTAGTATTCATCGTATCTCTTGAGGAACTCTTGCATTTCCCATTCACTGGTACCTTTTCTTATTCTGTTCCAATTCAACTCGTTAAATTATCTTCTACTGTTTCTGATACTCCGTTGCAATTCAACTTCGTTGAATTGTCACTCTACTCTTCTATTCAAACCATTAATTTGTATACAATACTTAGGCACCCAAGACGTCGGCATCGTATCTCTGCTTGAACCACTGGATAGAGTCCTCCTTGGTGGTTCTGTGGCTGTTACCAATAACACCTCTGGTTCTCTTTCTTCTGGCGACTCTGGCACCGGCTCTGCCCATGACGACGTAGAAGTCCATACCGTAAATACCGATACCTGGGTCGTACTTGATACCCAAGTCGATGTGCTCGTCGATACCGAAACCAAAGTTACCAGTGGCAGAGAAGTTCTTAGCCTTCAACTGGTACTCCTTGACCTTCAAACCTCTCTCCAAGATCTCCTCAGCCTTTGGACCTCTGATGGTGACGTGGACAGCGATCTTTTCGTTTCTTCTGATACCGAAAGTTCTGACAGTGTATCTGGCCTTAGACTGGACTGGGGTCTGACCGGACAACTGCTCCAAGACCTTGGAAGCTCTGGTCAATCTGTCACCGGACTCACCGACACAGATGTTCAAGACCAACTTCTCGATGTGAAGCTCACGCATAGGGTTCTGAGACTTAGCAGACTATCATGTTAGTATAAAATTCAATATGGTGACGGTAGCACTTGGTTGTCCTCTTCATTATGTGAATTACAGCACTCTATAGCACTCATATTCATCGTTGCTCCATCTCTCGTTGTTCTCGGTGGTTCTCACATACCATTTTGATTCTAGTTACTGGACTGAAAAGATCAGAAAGCGATTATATTTTGTCTATAAAATTTTTCATTCCCTGCCTGGGCACCATCCGAAAAAATCTTTGTGGAGCTTTTTGGTGAAATTGGGAGATCACGTGTGATGTTTAGGGTTTCAGCCCTTGGGTGCAAGAGAACATAGGGACGGAGAAGCGAGGTTATAAAAGGTAACAGGAGGATAGGAAGGTATATTGGAATGGAAGGTTAGAGATGTTTACGGAAATCAAACTGCACTAACAGAGAGGTAATCAGTAATAGGGAAGCATATTCCTGGTTTTCTATCAAGGTAATATCCAAGAGTACCAGTTCTACTGATATGTTCATGTACAAACAGACACTCTACGTATCTACGTTCCAGTAATTATACCCAACTATCAACTTAATCAGAACCAAAAAGGAAACTTCAACTGAAATTTAATCTCACAATGATTCTCCAACATATCAATGATTTCCCTTGTGAAGTCTGATCAATGATTTCCCCATTAAATCTATCAATGATTTCCCTTTATGAAGTCTTATCAATGATTTCCCTTTATGAAGTCTTATCAATGATTACACTTCATCTAGTAACGTTATCAATGATTTCACTTCATCTAGTAACGTTATCAGTGATTCCCTTCATCTTAGCAAACGCTATCAATGATTTCCCGTCATCTTTTAAAACGTTACCAATGATTTCCTCACCTTGTCATTCTTTCTCATCATATTCCATACTCTCCCCCACCTTCTTCTACTCTCATATTCTATACTCATTTATTCATTCTGCTCCATACTTAAACCAGGTCGCTTCCTAAATGTTTTAACCATCCACGTTATTGAACGACTTTTCCTTCTCCTTGACGTCCCAGAAAATGTCACCCACATTGTGGTTGCCATGATACACCCATCCCTTCTCGGTGACGTGGTACAAGTTGACGGAACCACCAGAGTATGCGTCTCTGTGTGCGGCAGCCAAGATACTTCTCTTACCCAAGTACAATGCGTCCTCCACAGTCAAGTCCCACTTGTACTCAGAGTCCAACACACCGTAAGCGAAAGTCTGACCGGATCCAACACAGAAGATGTCACCCTTCAATCTAGTTCCATCCGAGTCCACATAGTAAATCGTAGGTCCCTCCTTCTTGGTGTGACCACACACCATGGTACCCATCGACAAACCCATCCCCTTGTACTCATAGACCAAGTTACTCAAGATCTTGGAAGCGGCAGCGACGGAAATACGCTCCTTCTCACGCAATTCGTGCAAACGGCATTGAGTACCCAACCAAGTCTCCCAGTACTGACAGTCTGCGGCACCACCGGCCATGGTACCGAGCAATTGTGGGTTGATTCTGATGACCTTGTTGACAGTCTGCGAGGCAATCCAGTTACCCTGCGTAGCTCTCGAATCAACGGCCACAACGATACCGCCCTGGAAACGGAACGCCAATGTGGTGGTACCGTGCGCGATCTTGATCTTACAGTCGGGGTTACTGGCGTCGTCGGTGTGCGCTCTCAAGAACGCAGAAGGCTGTGAAATCGGAGGAAGCTCCATGTTTGGGGCCAAATCCAACTGCTGTGGACGGCCGTAGTCGTTGCGTACGGAGTCGAGCTCCTGTAACACTGCATTCGTCTGCGAATGGGTGTATTTCTGTGCGAGCGTGTTCATTGTGGTTGTTGGTTTTCGCCACTCGAAAAAAGATGAATTTGGCTGCAACCAAAGAAATATAAGAAATAGTCCAGAATAATAGTTTAGAATAATAGTGCAGAATAAAGTCCAGAATAGAGTCCAGAATAGAGGAATAAAGTCTAGAATTGAAAAAGCCCAGAATTATTAAAGGGACAGTCTAGAATTACATCAGAATCTTGAATCACCGTTTTGAAGTATGATCCAACAGCGCTACTCTTAGCTACATCTTATTACCCAATATATATTATGACTATGAATTTTGATTATATCATTCTGCTAGCGATTCTGGCTTGTTTTGATGGACAGGATCAATTCGTTAAATCTATGTGAAACGGAGCATTAACAGATCAGTTTTCCAGTGTCACCTGGCTTCTTCAAATTTGAATTTCGATAATTTAACCAATTGTCACCAATTCAAGTAAACTTGAATTGGTGAATGACTACTCCATCTTGCTAACCTTCCTTGGAGGCTCCTCCTTCTCTCCAAAACTCGGCTTAGTCTTATTCGACAAAAACGTTGGCGGACGACTCAACGAGGATCCCGGCTTGCCAAAACTCTGAGGTCTAGACAAGCTCTTCCCAAGTGCAGGTGGTCTACCCATGGCATAGCTCGGAGGTCTCCCCAATGACGCTGGACTTGGTGTTGGCTCACTCACAGGAGTCGCGGGTTTGGAATTAGGACTAGCACTACCACTCTTACCCCCCTCATTCTGCTTCTCTTTAATCAGCTTGGTCAATGCAATGTCCAAGATCTTGCTCACTTGCTGGGGAGCACGTTCCACAAGGAAACTGAGCGCGTTTTCACCGCACCCAGCCTTGGACCCAATCACATTGACCTGTGCAATAGTTGTGGCCAAAGCCTTCGTGATAATCTCCGTCGTCGTCGCGGTGTTATACGACAACTTGCGTGATTTGTACAACGTAAAGAGCTCTTTCTGAAGATATGCCAACGACTTCTTCGTGCCCTGGTTCATCGGCGGTGGAGTCGCACGATTAGCAGCAAGTTGTGCCTGAATAGTTGGAGATGGCGAAGTGGACGCCAGAGTACTTGGAGCCTGTGGTTTGAAATATTTGGGCTCACGCTTGATTTCACTAGCCAACTCCGCAATCGTCTTGGGCCGAGGAGCACCCGGTGTTCCTACCGTTGGAGTGCTGATAGGAGGCACTGCAGTTCCAATAGGTGCAACACCCAATGGAACAACAGGAGTACCACCCATTGGACGAGCTCCATACCCAAGGGGCATACCTGGATTAATAGGCTGGCTCTCCACGCGCATACGCAACCAGTCCTGCTGCTTTTTACGGACCTTTTCACGCTCGTTGATGAACATCTCGTCCAATACAAACGCCCACTCGCCGTTGCGCTTGTACTTCCGACGGAATATCTTGTTCAACTTCACGTTGTGCGCTACCAGGAACTGCCAACCGTCTGCGCAGTATTTGTAGTATGGATAAGCGTCTTTAACAGCGTCGTAGATCTCATCTAGAGTGAGGCCATGCTCGATGGGTTTCAACACCGCCGTCACCATTGCCAGCACCAGCACAGGCGGTTTCAGACGGTATGGTTCTGGGATCTCATCCAATGCATAGACCCGTTTTGGAGGCCGTTTCAGAACAGAACGCCTGCGTGGGACCTTGGGGAACTTGCTCGGTTCTTCGATGGTCTTCGGTACGCCAAAGTTGAGCAAAGACGCGCGTGAACTCACAGTGATGGCACGGAGTGGTGGACGTGGGCGAACCGCACAAGGCTCGGCAATCATGCTGAGCACCGGAACCTCGAGTTTTGGCCGTGGCATCCCCAAAGGCGATGCCATCAGATACGGCATGTTCATTGGACGTGTGTAAAGACGGTTTGGAGGGGGTTGTATCAGAGCAGGTTTACCCATGAGTGGTTTGACTGCGTTTTCTTCCTTATGAGCGTCGATCAACGGCGCTAGACTGAGAAGGAGATCCTCGCCATCTTCTTTATCATCAACTGCCAGCTCGGAATATGCCAAGTTGAGGAGCCCCTCGCGCAATGCCGAGGTGTCTGAGGTTCGTTCATGAGCCTCGAGCAACAGTTCGATCTGGGAGTCCAAAGCTTCGTTATCCTCTTCATCAATGGCGTCGATCAGCGAAACTCCAAGTTCCTTGAGAATGTCATTGATCTCATCGTTTGCCGCAGACGCAAGCGACTTACGCCGGGCGTTCGAGAGCCGTCGTATTTTGAGGAGTGAGTTTCGTCTATGCTGAAGGGAAGCATCATCTTCCTTCTTGATGTCCGGGATTTGGATTTCCTGGATCTCCTTTTTGTCTTCTTTCTTGGGCTCCTCTTTGTCCTTCTTGGGCTCCTCCACCTTGAGCTTCTCCTCCATCATCTCCTTGCGCTCCAACTGCTTTCTCTTGTACAATGCCAGGCGCAAGTTCAACGCGTCCGAGGGGTTGAACCCGCGGTCGTCGGCCTCCACCGAAGGGAGAACAAACTGGAACAGGATGTCGCCGATCTGGATCTTGGTGCCGTCTTTCAACGGCACCGTGATGCCCTTTTCAATGAAGTTGTCGGCAACAAACGCACCGTTGCGACCCATGATCAGGAGCTCGAAGCGCTGTGTGCCGAAGTTGTAGAAGATCTTTGCGTGTCGCCGCAGAATCGCCTTCTTCAGCGAGAGATGGACGTCCACCGTGTGCTGTTGCAGGTTCTGGAGAAGCTCTTCGTTCAGACGACGCCCAAGCACCACCTGGAGCGTTTGCACAAAGAACGTGAAGTTCTCAAAGTCAAGACGGGCATACGCAGAGATCTTGGACGCTTCGGTTTCGCGTGCTTTCGGACCGGGTTTCGTGCTCTTGGGGCTCCCGTTCAAGGGTGACGATAAAGGTACGCGTGAGATGATCTTGTTTGGTGGAGGGGAGGAAAATGACTGGGGCGAAGTTGGTTGGGGCGAAGTTGGTTGGGGCGAAGTTGGTTTTGCAGTTGGCGAAGCTGGTGGTTTTGCAGTTGTTTGGGGTGAGGTTGGTTTTGCAGTTGGTGATTTTGCTGATATGTTTTGTAGGCTGTCTTGTTCCTTTTTAAAAGACTTATTACCATTTGATTGACCGTTTGATTGACCATTTGATTGATCTTTGGAATCTTGGCCTTTCTCATCTTGGCCGTTTGGATCTTTTGATTGTAGTGCTCCATTATGATCCTCGTTTGGTGAACCTTGCACGTTTGCTTCTTGGGACCCTCCCTCAGCTCCGCTACTCTTTCCGTCGTCGATGGTGACATCTGCCACTTTCATCAAGGGGTCGATTGTCTCGTCGGGCGTGACACTTGCGCTGATGTAGGGCAGTCGAATTGGACTCCCTGTCATGTTGCCGATGCGATGCCGTGGGTTTGTGGATCTGTTCCGTGTTTTTTTTTTTCAGTGGATAAGATGGAGATGGAGATAATGGAGAAGGAAAGAGAAGGGGGAAGGAAAAGGGATGGAAGAGTATTGAAGAGTTGTGAAGATTAATGAAGAGTTATGAAGAGTAATGAAGGGTTATGAAGAGTAATGAAGGGTTATGAAGAGTAATGAAGAGTTATGAACAGTTATGAAAGAAAAGTATGAAAGGCAGGAAGGGAAAGTTAAGAGTTATGAGAAGTAGTTGAAAAGAGGTATTAAGTATAGAAATGTATTAGGAGTATATTGGAGGAATAGATTGAACAGTTTTCTTGATGATGATAACTTTGATTCAAATCACGTTTCTGAATATAGTGTTAAGGTGGAGTGACTATTAGTATGATCTTTTGCAGCTATTATCACGTGGTCAACGTTGTCAGAATTGGTTGAAGGAGTGTTCTGATAATCAAGGATTTTAGGGGCAAATTTATTGTTTTGTAGTCATAGACATGAAGCATTTCTAGCATTTCTGTCATAGCATTTCTGTCATAACATTTGATAACATTTGATAACATTTCATAACATTTCATGACATTTTATAACATTTCATGACATTTTTGCAATAACTTTTTGCAATATCATTTTGGCATTGTCATTTTATATCAATTCTGTCATACATTTCTGATACATTTCTGTCATCCATTTCTGCCATACATTTCTGCCATACATTTCTGATACATTTCTCCATTCTACCTCATCTCTATCCATCTCCATCTATCCATTTCTCTAACCATTTCCATCCCAAATCACCTCTTATCACCTTCTCTTTTTTTATCCTTATCTTTTTTATTCACCTCATCTCATGGTATGTAAGCCCATCGCTACTCCCCACACAAACTAACCCCCAGGCCGGAATCAACAAGAAGACGAACTTGCGCGACAAGTCGAAGCGCTCGACGTCGAGCAAAATCAAGGCGTTCAAGCAGGAGGTGTCTGCGCCCGAGCACGAGAACCCGTTGCTCAAGTTGCTGAAGATCAGCAAGAAGGACAAGATGCAGACCAAGTCCGCCAACTTCACGCAGCATCTCATGAACAAAGTCACATTCAACACGTCCGGAAACATATCCAAGTCGCTGGTGAGACGGCGCAAGCGCAAGGAGAAGGAGCAGCTCAAGCCCAACATGAACGAGTTGTTGAGCTCCTTGGACGACATCCAGAGCAGCAGCACGACCAAGGTGGTGAATCCAGACTCCAAGAAGTACATCCGCGCGAGCGTGCCAAACAAGCCCAACGCGAACAACAAGCGTGGTCACGAGAAGATCATGAGGGAAGAGGGCAAGAACTTTAAGAATGTGTTGGCCAACCCCCAGTTCAAGAAGGATCCGTTTAGTGCGTTGAAGTTTGCGATTCAGCAGAACATGACGAAGTAGAGGGTCAAGAGGAGAATAAAGAGGGATGGTTTTATGGTATGGTGATGAGATATGAGAGGATGTTATGTTTCTTTTATTCAGCTTTGACCAGACCAATTATCGTACTACTTTCACTTAGGATAATATAAGCATAGTAGAAGGAAGGGGAGTCGCAATTTGGTAGTCTCAAAAGATCAAGTGTAAGTAAGAGGTAATCGATGTAAATAAGGCAAAAAATAAGGCCAAATAAGGCTACAAAATAGCTATAAAAACTGAGTATACCAATTAAGACTATACCAACTGACTATACCAACTGACTATACCAACTGACTATACTAAGTATACAAAAACTGAGTATACCAATTAAAACTATACCAACTGACTTTACTAAGTATATGACAACTGACTATACCAACTGACTATACCAACTGACTATACCAACTGACTATACCAACTGACTATACCAACTGACTATACCAACTGACTATACTAAGTGTACTAACTAAGTTATACCAACTGACTATACCAACTGACTATACTAAGTATACTGACTTTACTAATATGACAACTGACTATACCAACTGAATATACTAACCATACTAACTATACTAACTATACTAAGTCATACCAACTGACTATACCAATTAAGCTATGTATATCTGAAGAGGCTCTTTTCTTGTCTTTGTGCCACAAATAAATGATTAGCGAGAACGGTAGATTAGAAGAGAGCAGTATAGGTAGAAAAAGTGTAGTAGAGGTAGACCAAATGTACTATAGGAAAATATACAGAGCAGTACAGGTAGACCAAAAAAGTTAGTATAGATTAGGAAAAATAGCATAATTAAGCTATTAAGTCTAATAGTTTCAAATGTTGGTCATTTCTGGTCTTCCCCAGATATTCAACTCATCCTACGATCTCATCCCTTATCATTTTGCACCATCTCCTCCCTTTTCTCTCATCCCTTACCCTCATCAACCCATCGCCCATCTCATCAACCCTACCCTCATCTCTGTCGACTGGCCAACCACTTTGTGAAAATTCCTACGCGTCAAGCCATAAAGAAGGTTCAACACAACCTTATATTTTTTCCTCACATTCCACTGTAACTAATGGCCTCGCTTAACCAGTGGTGTGATCGTGCCATTGCTCGACTTCGTACCGCGTTACTCCTTCTGTTGCATGGACAACGCTTGTGACACTTTTGCAGCCACAAAGCGGTTTCGTAAAGATCGTGACAATAGAGGAATTTTCACCTTTTTCATTAGAGTTTGTGTTTTTCCAGATAATGAACACCTCTATTAAGTACTTGACAATTCGACAACTCGACATCATATTAATCTTTTCAGTACTCTTCCAAGTACTCTTCAGTCACTCTTCAATCATTCAATCACTCTTCAATCATTCAATCACTCTTCAATCACTCAATCACTCAATCACTCTTCTTCACTCTTTTTCACTTTTCTCTAATCTTTCTATCCTCTACTATTGTCCTCTCAACCTCTGAAACACGGAAATGTACCGCAAAGAACCGCCCAAAAAGAAAAGTGGTGAAAGTCACTCAGACCGCTCTACCACTCTTATACCCTCCTTCACATCTCTCACCATCTCTCACCATCTCTCTCTTACCTTATCCTCTTCGTTGCCATTTCTTTACTACACAAAGTCGCGCGCCTTTTTGTTTACTTTTCCCCGAGTAAACAGAGAAGCGAATTTTACACGAATAACAAAAAAATTGCACTCGAGACAACCAACCCACCAGCCCGATGGATGAACAGATAGTGCTCTTATCGTCGCCGAACGATGCGCTATTCATCGATAACAACCTCGATGGTCTCGACGAGGCAGATACTAGTGTCATAAGCGCGCGTTTCCGCGACTCCATAGCGCTAGACAGACCGGTTCTAGTCCAACAGCACACAGTGGGCCCAGACTTCACCTACAACCGCCACAATGAGTCGACGTTCGACGACGCGCGTCTCTTCCCATCACTCAGCGCAGATCACGACGATGTGGTCCGTTTCAACGAATCCGGCGAGTTGATCAACGCCGCCACGCTTCGTGCGCTATTGGTCCAGCTCACCTCGCCAGAGGTCATTGACTACAATCTCATCTGCGACTTCTTCCTCACCTTCAGGGTGTTTGTCAGCGCGGAGCAGGTGATGCTGCTTCTCCTCACGCGACTCATCTGGGCCTTGCAGTACATCAATCTGACCGCGGACGCCAACAAGAAGATCGGAAAGTTGGTGCTTTTGCGTGTGTTTGTGGTCTTCAGACACTGGATCATCAACTATTTCGTCGACGACTTCCTCCACAACCCCGCGTTGTGCGACTTGTTCGTGGGCACCTTGAACAAGGTCACCAACGAGCTGAACTTGGTCCGTTCCGAATCGCTCTTTGAGAAGAAAATCATGACGGACTTGAAGATTCACTGGCTCCTGGTCGCAATTAAGTTCGGCACCATCGACGTCGATCTCGACGCGCTCATTCTGCGCGATGAAGTCTTGAATTGTGTCGTCCCGCGTGTGCTCAAGTACACCAGAAACGAGCAGCACTCCATCCACACAAACCCGTCCTACCGCAGATCAATGATGCTCTCCTTGTACGACAAGCGCTCCCGCGACATGTCGCTGATCAGCGAAAACGTGCATTCCGCAAGAGCGTCGCTTCTCAAGTCCAAAAAGCGCCGCGAGCCGCACGCAAAGCATAACTATATGAATCTCCAGGACTCCTCGGTGGGGTTGAGAAAGAGAAGAGAGGAGGGACGGGAAGGAGGCGAGGAAAAGAGGGAAGTTAATGATTTTGAGGAATATACGGGAAAGCAGGGGGCTAATAATGCTGAAAAGAAGGTATCTAATAATCTTGAATCTGAGGAAAAGGAGGTATCTAATAACCTTGAGGAAGATAAGGAAAACCATCCCAACCTTGATTCTCAGCAAGAAAAACCCACCAACCTTAACATATCCACTCTCTGTCCACCCCCAGCCACCTCCGACGATGCAGGATTTGCAACCAACGGCAGGATCAAACTCCCAACTTCAGACATCTCGGTGATCTTGCCACCCACACCGGTGCGCAAGATGGACTTTGTGGTGATTGACGAACCTGTTCGTACAGGGGGACTTGCGCGCAAGACCTCCATTAAGAAGTTCATCGACGGGTGGAAAAAGTCCCTCCACAAGTCGGAGTCGAACGATAGCATCAAAGCGGACGCCACGATCCTCAGCAACGCGCTGCGCCACATCCCAGAAATCGCCGAGGAGATCGAGGTCGGCGACCGCATCGACGTGCTCAGCGCACGCATTGTCGACGAGCTCGAGTTTTTGGTGAGGTACTACGAAGTGGACCCAATGATTTTGGGCTCGCCAAAGAAGAGGGAGTCGGAGAAGCCAAAGGAGCTCGAGCCAGTGTTGAAGAATGAACTCGAGTTGAAGAATGAACTCGAGCCAGTGTTGAAGAATGACATGTTTGACGATGAGGATTTCCTGACTCCAATGGCCAGTCCAAGAGGAAGCATAACAGAAAGTATAAGAGAAAGTACAAGGACAAGTGTGGTTAAAGGCACGCCAAATATCAATAATGACGTCACTACCAATTCGACTAATGCACCAACTATAGCCTCAACTAATACCCCAACTAATATCAATGGAGCTATATCCTCAACCCCAGCATCTAATACCCAACCCAGCATCACTGTCCCATTGGACAAGTCCGCGCCCGCAAATGATACCGCTTCTGTGGACGCGGTTCCTATTGACGAGGCCTCGTCGCTCGCTTCGTCGTCACTCAAGCACTCGTCTCCGGAGACCTTGGCCACTGCAACGCTCCCATCAAAAGACGAGAGCGAGTCAACCGAGAGCTTTAAGACGCCACTTGATTCGGTGGTGGCTCTAGTGGAAAGGCAGAAAGAAGCGGTTGATGAGGAAGCGGCTGATGTGACTGATATTAATGAAGTGGCTGAAGTGACTGAAGTGAAGGAGGAAGAGGTCAACATTACTCAGCCTCCACTTCCTATTTCAGCTGCCCCGCCACTTCCTTTAACAGCGCCTCCTTCATCGCCGATTCCGCCTGTGCCAACCTCCCCTGCACCTCCGGTCCCGACATCAAAGTCACCGATAGCAATAGCCTCAGTTGCAAATTCTCCAATTGTTCCAAGTTCAACTACTGCAAATACTTCAATGGTTGGGGGTACTTCACCAATAGTGAGTACCACCTCGCCAGCAGTGCTTGGGAATTCTGCAATCATGAACTCTGCAAACACAACGGGTTGTGTTCCGGCGTCGCCTGTCCGCAACTCCACTCTCCGCAACTCCGCACTTCTCAACTCGGCGATCCGCAACTCGCTTCTCCAGTCTGGAGGTTCGAACACTCCAAAGGGGGTCTTCTCAGATGCCGAGATCTCGCACGAGTCGTCGTTCCAAAGACCTGCTAGCATCAACTGGAACGATGATCTTGACAATTCCGACGACAAGAACTTCAACTTTGACAAGGAGAACATGGACCCTGAGGACTTTTCGAAGTCGCGCCTGAAGGAGGAGCCAGAGTTCGTGGATGTTTCAAGCGAGTTTCCAGTGGATCACGTTGTGCTGCTCAACCAATCGCAGAACTCTTTTGGCACATCAATTTCAACTCCAAGTAACATTACCCAGTACGATGCTGAGATTGCCGATTTGGGTATTGCACTCAGTCCACAGCTGATGAAGACACAGAACCAGGTTCGCCGCATCAGTTTCGATAACTTGTCGATGAAGGACTCAATGCGTCGTGACTCCGTCAAGTCGTACATCAGTTACGACTCTGCGCTCCTGGCACTGCGTATTTCCCTTCGTCAGGAAAACGACCAGGGTTTGCGTAAGAAACACGCCTTCACTAACTTGCGCGTTGACTACAATGGTGAGAACATGCGTGTGGATTATGACGGCGACTTGCCTGACCCCAATGTGGAGCTGCCAGACATGTCTCCGACGGCACTTTACCCACGTATGAACTCGTCGTTTGGTTCTTTTGTGTCCAGGTCTTCACTGGTGAGGAAGAGTATGAGATTCAGCACTTTGTGTGCTTTAACGGAGTTGCCTTTCAACGTGGACAACAGCGCTGTCACACAACGCTCTGCAGTGCAGAGATCGTCGAAGCTGTCTGATGTCTGCGATAGCTCTATTTTCCTGATGGCGATGAAGAGCAGGAAGAGTCTGGCGAGAGTGGAGCTTGTGAGCAACTCGTCACCAACGAACTCAGTGGTGATACCAGGCATCAGCAGTTACGTGCTCAAGGAGTTGGCAGCGATTCCCGACGAATCATACCAGTCCAACGACCCTGTTGAGTTTGCGTTTTTGAAGTTGGAGGGTAAGAGTAGACGCAGACAGATAATCGAGGCCCAGGATGACACTGAGGATATTTTGGATGCGATTGGTAACGCTCGCACTGAAGATGCCATAGATGTCACTGCAGACTTCACAGAGACGCTGCCACTTAGTCATGGCCAGCGCTTGGAGTCGTCTACACCCAACGCTACATTCACGCACCAACCTAAGATCATCCTCGATGGCTACGAGCCTTCGAACGTGCTCCAGGTGGAGCACATCATGCGTACTCAAGCGCATGTGTCGTTCGTTCTCAGCTACGACTCGCGCAGTCTTGCAGAGCACTTCACACTCATCGAGAAGGATATGCTTCTTGAGATTGACTGGAAGGAGTTGATCGAGTTGAAGTGGAACCGCGAGGTGACGCCAGTTAACTCGTGGCTTGAGATCATTGTCAACGACCTGTACTACTATAATAATCGCGGAGTCAACTTGGTTGTTGCCCGTTTCAACTTGATGGTGAACTGGATCATTTCTGAGATTTTGCTCACGGGCAGCGAGTACGAGCGCATTTGCATCATTTCGAGGTTCATCCACATGGCGCAGAACTGCTATGCGTTGCAAAACTACTCGACGTTGATGCAGGTGATATTGGCATTGACCCTGGAGAAGGTGCTGAAGTTACGCGAAACTTGGAAGAACTTGCCCCCAGGAGACATTTTGATGTTGAAGAACTTGGAGGATTTGTCAAGTCCACTCAAGAACTTCTTCAACATTAGAATGCGCATCAGCCAGATGACCCCATCGAAGGGATGCATCCCATTCGTGGGCTTGTACTTGTCGGATTTGATTTTTAATGCCGAAAGGCCAACATTTATCAAGCCAAACAAGAACGTTGGAAACGTCACAGGGATGACAGGAACAACGGGCCTCAGTGCACCAAGCTACAACACGAGTCCATTCAACGACTCGGACGTCACCACGTCGACGATCAACTCGCACAACGAGAACGAGAAGATGATCAACTTCTCCAAGTACCGCACTTCGGTGCATATTGTCAAGTCGTTGTCGCAGTGCATTGAGTGGTCGGCGTGCTACAAGTTGAAGCTGGACCCAGAGTTGTTGCTGAAGTGTTTGTATATTAAGTCATTGGACGAGGAGGAGATGAACTATTGTTTGGCTTTTATGGGAGATGATTCGAGACGTTAATTATAATCAACGGGATTGATTTTCACTTCATTAATAATGCATGGAAGTAGATATATGAGTGTAGTAGGCAAGGTTGAGGGAAGGTAGAGCGATCGTAATTGGGTTTGAACGATCGGTAATAAGCGTTCTGGATAATGTAGACATGAAAATCTTCCACTTTTCTTGAAATCCTCTTGATAATCTACAGGTCTTATCTTATATTATCCATTTCTATACAATCCTAAATCTTGTTCTTGCAACATCCAGCAGCCTTGTTGGCAGTGACTGGAGTCACGTTGTGCAACACTGACTTGTTGAAAGCGTTGTTGGACTGTGGGATGTCCAAAGCTGGGTTTCTGTCAAAGAAGTTGGCAGGAACCAAACGAACAGAGTGTGTCTCCACAGGCATCACTGGGAAGTCCTCAACTCTTGGAATGTGAGTGAAACCCATGGTGGCCCACACAACAAGGTCCTCGTTTCTGACGTCATCGACACCGTTGGCCCACTCGCCCAAACCAGTGTCCTTCTGGGACTGGTTGGTGAACTCACCAGCAGCGAACAACTGGTGGTCTCTGTACTTGGTGACCCAGAGTTGTTGGGTAGCGAACTTGGCTCTCTTGACGTTGAAGGAGTCAGCATCAGCCAAGATCATCTGTCTAGCAGGCATCTCGACCTTGAAACCAACTGGGGTCTTGGAGATTGGGTTGATAACGTTCTCGTTGATCACCTTGTAAGTTCTATTGGTGAATGGAGACTGTTCGATGTAACCAGCCTTCTCAACATAGTGTCTGTCAGAAACGAAACCAATACCGTAAGGGTTCAACTTGGATACTGGGAGCTTCAAGGTGTCGTCGTAGACAACAGAGTTCTTGTGGCCATCGACAGCAGGGTCAATTCTGAACGACAAGATGTGCTGGTGGTAAGCAGCCATGACGTTTGGTCCGACAATGGTACCCCATGGAACCTTGACGTTCTCATCAATTGGCATGGTGGACAAGATACCAGTGGCTCTGGTCTCAATGTCAATGGAACCATCGGTGACAAACTTGAAGTTGATGACGTACTCGTAGTTTGCAACAGTTGCAATGGTCTGAACGACAAACTCTCTCTTACGAGCAACCACAGCGTTGGCAGTACGGTAGTTGGCGTGCTTGTAAAGCAAACCATTGTCCTGCTCGTGCATACACACGGTGTTTGGCATTGGGTATGGCTCACCAGAAGCGTGGATACCCTGACCATCGAGGTAAGAAATCACACCAAGACAGTCACAACCCAAACCCAAACTGTTACCGTTGACACCGAAACCACAGTCACCCAAGTCAAAGGCTTGCTTTCTGTGGTATGGAGCTCTTGGGTCACCGTATGGCACAGTCATCTCAGAAAGAGACAATCTGTAGAAAAGCTGTCTACCCTTGAACCAAACGTCGTAGATTGCGAAACCCTCTCTTTGGGTAGTAGCAACTCTGAATTCCCATCCCTGCCACTTAACCTTAGAACCTTCAACATTGTAAGAAGGACCCTCTGGCTGCGAGATCAACAAAGGCTTGACGTCTCTCATGACCTTCTCACCGTTGAGATCTGGGTGGTATTCAACACATGGAACCTCTTGCCATGGGCCGGTTGGAGTAGTGGTCTCGTCGTATCCACCTGGCAAGTAGTCCATTCTAATGAACTTCTTGGAGAACATCTCAAATACTGGAGAGAACTTCAATGGTAAAGAGTAGTGGTTCGACTCAGTGTGCCCATTGCCTGCAAGGACGTACATGAAGAATTGAACCAATGGTCTTCTTTCATTAGCATCGTCAGTAGCGTAAATCCATGGGTCATTTCTAACACTGTAACCAGCAGGCAACTTCAACTTCTCAATCTCAGCCTTGATGATTGGGTGGTTGTTAACCATCTCCTCCATCTCCATAAGATCCTCAGGCAACAATGGTCCAACGACTCCCTTTGGCAACTTGACCTTGGTGATAATGTGACCAACAGTCACATTCACGAGAGCCTTGTTGAAGTCGGAATCGTTGGTGTAGTAGTATGCGTAGAAAACTCTTGGAATTCTAGGCAATGGCAAACCCTCTCTTTCAGCCTTCAAATACTTGATCATGTCCTGCTTTGGTGGGTCCAATCTGTCCACCTGGACAAAGTGCACATTGGCATCGGCAGGGTAGCTGTCCTTGACCAACTTGGTAGCCAATCTAGTTTCATACTCTTGAGCAGAGTCAAATGGGTGCACAGACATTGTTGAATGTGAATGTAATGTTGTTGAAAAGAAATCGAGAGTGGGGCGTATCCATTTATATACGCAACCGCTCAGGCACTCATCAAGATCATCTGTTTGAACTTCCTAATTAGGCATGTCGGAGACGGTAGCGATTGATACCGCCGGACTTTCCAAAAAAGCGAAAACCTGGAGATCAGCTCAGAGAGGAAACAACATGCTATCAAGTACCTCGTCACCATAATCCTTAGCGGCTCATCTCTCCTCCTCCCCTACCCTTCACCTTCTCTTCTGTTCTCACGTAATCGCCGATAAGTTGAGTGGCCGTTTTGAAAGCCGCAATTACATGCCCAAAGAGGCAAGAGCGGGACTAGAAATTCCGAGCATTTGCGCTGATCAAAAGAGTGGAGAAAGGCATGGAGCGGAAAAGGAATCGCATGGAGTGGGTTGATGAGAATGAGGAATAGCGGGAGTAGGGAGGGGATGGATAGTATCGAACTGTTTCTAAGATTCAGGAATCATCAAAGATTTTCGCACCGAATGTGCAGAAAAGGGATCACGTCGGATCGCGATAAGGAATGAAAAATTAGGAAAATTGATAACGGTAAATGAATATGGTTTGGTGAACAGATAGTTAAAACATGATTGGTAGATAATAGTTGAGAAAACATAAAACATCTCAATAGATAGATTGGTTATTTGGTTTCTCGATAATACTTCTTTTAATTATAAACAGTTTTGATCTTCTAAACTGTCTTGATTTTTTCTCATTGGTATTCGTTGATACTTCTCATTGGTTTTCGTGATACTTGTCATTGGTTTTCGTGATACTTGTCAATGGTTTTCGTTGATACTTCTCATTGGTTTTCGTGATACTTCTTCTAACTCGTTTTTCTTCATGGTTTAAACTCGAATTGTCACTGCTTCGTGGAAAATTAGCCTAATACTGACAATCTGCAATACCTCTGCTCCCTCCTCCCATAATCATTCGATTCACCATTCCACTGTTGGCATCATTCGCTGTTTACATCAATTGAGCCCCACCTACACGACATTCCCATCAGCTGTTACGCACATCTTTAAATCACGTCAACCGCTTAAATCAAGTAGAATGTGTAATGTGTATATATGTTCCTGTATAATAATATCCGTTTCCTGTATATCAATTTTGTAAACTTCTGCATATAACTAAGCTCCTGCATAGACATATCTGATGTCCTCACTTTTCAATCCTGTATTTAATATTCCTTTATTCTGTATATAATAATTCTCCTGTATATAATTGTTCATTTGGTTTCTCCTGTATATAATATTCCATTCCTGTATATACTCCATTTATTCTCCCTTACATCCTCCTGTATATAATCCTAATCCAATGATCGACTTACCTGACATGCTAACATTTTCCTTCCCATCATCTTATTCACATGTTTACGCTAACGGCTAATCATCGTTTGCCTTTTTCTCTTTCGATTTATGGTCTCCTCACGTCTTGTGAAGATTTTGCCAAAAACGCGAACATTTCAATTACACTTTTATTTCTTCATCAAGTCATCGTTGACACTTTACGCGTCAATTTTATTGTCTTCGACGTCACCCTTGCCATCAAAATTCCCTCACAATCTATTCGTCACATCTCCCTCACAACCTATTCATCTTGTTCGCCCTCTTTGTCCACACCTTCCACGGCTTTGTCTCCCTCATCCCAAAACGGACAATTCAGAGCCTTTTGGAGTTAATCCCTTTATCTGCAGGTTTTCCCATATAAGCACATTGTTGGCTGTTTTAGGGATCTGAATGTTCGGTTAGAACAATTGTTTCAGGTTTTAGGTCTGTGCAGTCGCATACAATACATGCTACCAAGGGTTCTCCAAAAGTCTACCTCTACCCACTCATTTCCCTCCAACAAGCTCTCGTCTCACTGTCGATCATTTTCAGACATGCAGATTTTCTGCATTTTTCTCCAATTTTTGCAAATTTTATTAACATTGAAGGTTTTTTACGAAAAAGGGGCACGATCAATTGTATACGTGATGAAGGTGGGTGTAAACTAGACTCTCTTAACAAAGTGTAGACGGAAATCACAGCAGTTACGTTGGTATTCTGTCCCCACTCCTCTGTTAACCTCTCCTCACGTCCAATTCACCTCATTTGTTTCATTTTTCCTATGTCCACGCGAGTTTCTTTTTCTTGGCTAATTTACGACCCTATCAACTTTAACAACGGCCGTGGCAGAATTGCGCTCCACGGTCTTGGACTTGGGTGCAATTTCGACACGGGCGGTTTTGCCCAGGCTACGCGTCTGCGAGAGGTCAACGGTCGTCCTTTTACAGCTTTGTGGTGATGCTCGCAAAGTCTGGAGAATCATTTTGAAAATCGCCTCACGCGCGTTTGAGCTCCTCATTTTGGAATCACCAAAATTTTATCCCAAACATATCCTTGACAATCAGGACAATATCCACAAACTACCTTTCTTTCGAGCAGCTGGACCATTAATACGTCTCTACCATATCCAGCACACTCATAACATAGTAATACTCGCACACACACTCCAAAAAGACTCAGTACTTACTGCAAATCCGCGTCTCCATCCGATTCCACACGGCTGATCACAACAAGTCAAATGGCAAAGACCTCAACCGCCAAAATCATTACCACGCCTATAATAGGGTATCCCACCGGGGCATACCAGCACATGGGAGGCGTGTCAAGCTCGGGAATCCCGTTAGTTGACCTCGAAAATCCAGATCCTGAGCTCGGTGGTTCGCCCAGCGAGCCGCACATCCACACTCGAATCCAGGCAAACCGCACGTCTCACCAAGGGGGAGGTTCGTTATCGAGGTCGTTCCGCGACATGACAATCAGTACGCCACAGGCTCAGGGCGACTCGTCGCTGTCCGCAGCACTTAGGTGCAACATCATCTTAGTAGCAAAGTACGAGTTCCACGCAGAAAATGCCAATGAACTCACAGTCAAGCAAGGTGATGTGCTCAAGCTCCTCGACAGACCAGGAAATGGGTGGCTTCTTGTGAAATTCATCGACAAAATGATGCCCCCAGGACTCGTGCCTGCGTACTACGTTGACATCGCGCTCAATGATGCAAAAAACCCCATTACCTTGAACTGGTTACAGCTGTCGCAGCAGCTGCTGCTGACGCTTCTCAATGAACAGAGTTACCTACAGATCCTGTTGAAACAGGGTCTGGGTCCACCGCTCACCATCAACAACAAGGCATACCCCGTATCTATTCTGATCACAAACTTCCTCCTCTGCAAGCAACGGTACTGGTACAGACTCGACGTGATAAACTCGGACAACACCAAGCTGTACGTGTGCAGGTACTACCAGGATTTCTACAACCTTCACGTGAAGTTGTTGCAATGGCTCAACAAGCTGCTGGCGCCATTGAACGACACGCTCAAGCTCCCCAAGCTCCCAGAACCGATTCCACTGAGGACGGTGGAGAACAGCGCGGGGATGTCTGAGACGGAAGAGGAAGAGCAGGTGAATCTCTTGGTGAAGAGATGTAATGACTTGAACGTGTACATCAACAAACTTGTGCTCAATAAGAACTACCAGTTATCAGACATCATCATCGACTGGCTCGACGACAATTACAACGATTTACCGGGATTCACCGTACAGCTGCAAGAAATCACCGACAACGATGAAATCAACGAGCGCATGCTCCCTGGTTCTGTGAATGTGACAAAGGAGTACAATGAGAAGAAGTCTCGACTTGCAGCCGAACGTTTGGAGCAAGAAGTCGAGGAGGATGAAGACCCTGTTAAATACAGTCCCCTTCACAGCGGGGGTGTGGGCATAGGGGCAGCCGCAGCAACGGCAGGTATCCCGCAGCGCACCAAATCTCGCAAGAACATCTTTAATAACTACCACCAAGGTAGATCGATGCCAGTGAACCGGAGTCAGCTGACGAGCTCGAATAGGAACCTGCCGCAGTATACGTATGGATCCACTCCTGCACGTACGGCGTCGACTGCCAGCACCTCATCGACGCTGTCGGTATACCTGCCCAACACATCGCCGCTCATTTCGCGAGCGCTGCCGCTGATGAAGGCCGCACCCAACCACCTCAAGTGCAAGATCATGAACTTTAACGAAGAGCTTGTGGCGATACGGCTCAACAAGACGGTGATACGGTCGGTGTTTGACTTCAAGAGGTCGCTCAAGCAGCGGATTTTCTACACGAAGTTGTACATCAAGATGCCGGGCATGGACGAGTATGAGAACGTGGACGAGGTGAATGGGTTGTTGGATTATTTGAAGGCAACGGAGAAGGTGTTTTTGAAGATCGTATAGGACAATAGAGGTAGTAAGAGAAAGATAAGAAAGTAGAAGAAATCTAGATCATGGAAGAAGTCAAAGTAATGGGAAATCAAGGTAATGGAAGAAGTCAAAGTAATGGGAAGTCAAGGTAATGGAAGAAGTCAAAGTAATGGGAAATCAAGGTAATAGAAGCAATCAAGGTAATGGGAAATCAAGGTAATAGAAGCAATCAAGATAATGGACCAAATCAATTTCATGGAAGAAATAATGGACGAAAGATAATGGAACAAATGCAAAATACCAAGCACAACACAACAAATGAAAAATACTACACCAATGCAACACTACAAAGACACCAACCAGCTACTTCCAACCGATGGAATAGAACATCGAAGAACTGTCCACACATGAAAGTGGTCTTATGGAGAAAAAATATGGCAAATGATCAGTTAAGGCGGTTCGTAAAGATAAGGTCCAAAGATGTATTGTAAGTTTTGAATTTCATGTACCTGTAAGAGACTTACCAAGAAAATGAAACGAGGAAGTAATAGGAAGTAAGAGGAGGTAGTAGGAGGGAATAGGAGGTAGTAGGAGGGAATAGGAGGTAATAGGAAGAGGAGTCAGGAAGAGGGTTGAGGTATGGAGTTATGCAATTGGACGTTTTTCCATACATCGCTATACCACTGAGGATCGCCCACACAAACGAATATCCGTCGACGATCCATCACGGGCGATTGCCGAAATAATAAGAAGCAATATTTTTCGTGGAAATGGCCAAACGGTCCTCCATCTGCACCTGCGCAGCATTTGTGCAATTTTTGCGTGCTGATGTTTGCACCCTGGATGAAAACGGAAGGTAAACGGAAGCTTTAGGAAGTAGGAATTCTGTAATGGATTGTTAGGGAAGACCATTGTTGAATAGGTTATTTGGAAGATTGTATAGATAGAATTACAGACATTGTAGAAGAGTAGAGGTACATTGCAGAAGAGTAGAGATTTATTGTAGAAGAGTAGAGGTACGTTGTAGAAGAGCAGATATTATAGATTAGAAGTACATTGTAGGATTGTGTAGCCTATTAATGACTTTGACAGAATTATTGTATAGCCTATCATTTCTCGTGTTGAATAAACAGCCTATCATAAACTTTCTTGTTTAGCTTATGCAATAGCACTGCATCATGATGTATAGCAAATGACAAGATAGAATAACATCTTGTAAGAGCATATGATTTCTTGCGCATTTCATATCTTGTTTGACAAACCATCATGACGTTGGGATGGTTTCTTGTATCTACAGCTTGTCATCTCTTGTTTATCAGCATTCTTGTATCTACACTTATCATCTTGTTTAGCATTCTTGTATCTACACTTATCATCTTGTTTAGCATTCTTGTATCTACACTTATCATCTTGTTTAGCATTCTTGTATCTACACTTATCATCTTGTTTATCAGCATCCTTGTATCTACACTTATCATCTTGTTTATCAGCATCCTTGTATCTACACTTATCATTTCTTACCAGGATTTCACCTTGTATAGCGAACGGAAGTGCCAGAAGGGGTTTTATTTCACGGAATTTCATGTAGGGCGTCTTATAATTCTTTGTTCTTGTACATGTATTAAGGAGGTTTTTGCAATTTCATCTTGTATGTGTTTGAAGCTTACTTACCTTTATCCATATTTATGGTACGGTCATCACGCTTACTATATCCCTACCCTTCATTCTCTTATACTTACGATGCCATCGCTAAAAATTGCACTACCACATTTCCATTTTCCACACATTTCAATCCTCTCCGATTATACTAACCACATTGACTTTGCACCATGCATCTGCAAGGTCCACTTTGCTGTTTCTAATTTCACCTCAGTTGCTATTTTTTCGTCCACTTTCACTTCCTCTGCTGTGTTTCCGTCCCCGTCATATCCCCCCTTCCTATTCGTACAACTCCTTCCTATTCCGTGTATATTCCTCTTGTTCTTTCCTGTTGTTCTCTCGATCTTTGACGCACAATAGATCACATTGACGTGGTAGCAGTGTGCAACCAGGCCCTTGTATTTGGTCGACTCATTTTTAAACCGGCAAACGCTCATAACCTTCAATAACAGGGAACACAAACGTTGAGGGGGTTGCAACTGGGGCCGGGCCACGTAACCACTTTGTTCGCTGTGCGGATCCTAATACGTTAGTATTGTTCCCAATTGAGGTGATGGCGGAGAAAGCGCAAACCGCGAGACGAGAAGGTTATTGGAAAGTTTAACGGTCCCAGCAGGTGAAAACGGCCACCGAGACAGGCATATCGGGGTAGTACCCCACAGAAGGTCGCACATGACTACCCTCAGCACCGCTTTCTACTCCTCACTACACTTGTGTCATTCCCCCCACGGTTTAGCGAGGCCCTCTTCAACCCCATCGGGCGACACAAGACGTCCGCGGGTTTGGTAAGAAACCGACGTGCGGACGGCCTTTGTGCAGTCCTCCCTCTGCAAGATACAGCCAACAGAACTAGGTCATGGGGCGGTCGGCCACATGGAAGCCCCTTGCGGGTAGAGGTTTTGGTTGTGTGGTTGTGGGTGGGGGTTGAGAATCATTCACCGCGTGCGGTTACTAGGAGAATTCCAAGGGTGGAGCTGCGCAGACGGTTGCAAAGGTGCGTGGTAAACACGAGTGCAATTTTCCCGTTTTCAGCACTTGGGGCTTGTTGTGGAGAAAAAAAAAATCGTAAGGACTGTTGAATAAGGGCATGTGCATAAACACTGCCAGTTGTTATTTTTGCACGATTTTTCAAGTCGCCTTTGTTTATAAGGAGGACTAGCCGCAGATACAAGAAACAGATAGGAACAGTGAACAACAAGGAATAAGATAACGAGGGCATTACGAGTCAACAGTTTAAGAGAGATTAAGAGAGAGTCCAAGAGATATAATTACAAGTAACTATTGTGTTGATCTAATCATATTATACCGATCTTATCTATCGATCATACTTGATCATATCACCACCAACTTCAAATCACATACAAATCACGTACAAATAACCATCCATCATGTCTACCACATTCAGCAAGTCCAAGTCTCGGAAGAATCTCAAGAAACTCACCATTCTGGCACCATTATTACTGCCTGCGTCACCCACTTCGCCTCGCACGCCCAACACGCCCGTCTTGCTGAGACCACGCACACTGCCGCTGGTGCCAGTGGTGGTCTTGGTGAGCAAGTACCAGTTTGAGGCGATCGAAGCCGGTGAGTTGTCGTTGAAGCCCAAGGAATACCTCAAGCTCGTGGAGCGCCCAGGAAATGGCTGGCTCAAGGTACAAAAGCTAGACGAGTACGACCGCATGGGTTACGTACCTGCGAGCTATGTTGACATAGAGGTCAACGATATGTTGAACCCAGTGACTTTGGAGTGGTTGAACTCCACCTCCACTACAACAATGGACAGCACATTGGAGCAGGGGAATTTGTTAGAGGGCTCAAATATGAACACCACCACTTCTTCCACCACATTATCAGCCCCTATGGACTCATTATCTACCCCTATGAATACCACTATGAGCACCACAATCACGTCTCCAAACAAATCGTTCGACTTTCCTAAAACCCCTAGTAGTCTCCCTACCAGTTCGCCAAAGAGCGGGTCGCCGCGTTTCGAGGAGGGCTCGGTATCGCCAAAGTCCGCACCCAGAAAGAACTCGTTTGCACACTTTCTCCACAAACCCAATGAGTTTCTCCAAAAGCACGAGTTCCTCCAAAAACACGAGCTCCATAAACACAATGAAGGTTTGCCCCTCAAACACATTGAGAGTAAGAAGGAAGAGGTCAAGGAGGTCAAGGAGGTTAAAAGTAAATCGAAAACCATCCAATCCGTTGTGATTGACCAAGTTTACCAGAGTAAGGCAGGCGCCTTTTGGTACAAAATACGATTCACTGTGGGTTCGGAACACATTTACATCGCCAAGTCGTACCAGGACCTTTACGCATTGCACTCGAAGTTGCTTGAAGAGAACCCTAACGAGCAGCTTCCCAAGCTTCCTTCTCCATTCAGTCATCATCTGATGGGAGCAAAGCTGGACTTGCGCTTGTTGCAGGAACTCAACACGCGTCGCCGCGAACTCGAGAGCTACCTCTGCAAGATGATTGCAGTTGATGCGATCCGCGATTCTGAACAAACCAAGTGTTTCATTCAACGCGGGCTGCAGTTCAAGTGTGATGTCAACGAGGTGCCTACTGCAGAGGAAGTTGTACAGCAGCTCTCTGCGGGGTCTACGGACCTCACGTTGAAGTCACACTACTCGACCACCGAGCCTTTGCCAATGGTGGAGAGCAGTGGGGTTCAGCTGTTTGCACGTGTGGACCTGAACATCAAGTACCTGAGTTATATGTACGACAAGACGATTGTGCAATCCAAGTCGTCCAATACACTCAACTCGTACACTTCGCTCATTGCAGGCTACGATAGCGAGGAGGATACCAGTGCGAACACCGAGCAGGAATCGGTGTTTTCGCAGCGGAGAAGTGCCAGTACCGAGAGCACGAGCACTGCCACCAGCATGCCAGGATTTGCGTGCGACTCCCCAACGCCGGTGTTGAACAGCGACTACGACTGGGGCAAGATCGACGAGGATGAGCTGAGCGAGCTGCCATTGACACCAAAGTTGGTGCAAGGGGAGAAGCTGACGAGCACGTCGCCCGTGGAGCGCAAGAAGCGCGACACCGCGGACAAGGTGAAGGTGAAGGTTCTTTTGAACAACGAGGAGAAGGATATTGTTGTGCTCAGTCTCAAGCGGACAAACATCATCTCGATCACGTACTTGAAGAAGTTGCTCAGCTACAAGATATACAAGGACCCCAACTTGATTGGGCATTACAGCTTGCAGCGCGCGGAGAGTTCTGTGGTGGAGCTGGAGGAGGAGTTGATGGAGCATTTGAAGTCGTCGGAAAAGATGGTTTTAGTGGTGGTGAGGAATAGAAGGGAATAGGATATGAGATACGGAAATGGATATAAGGATAAGAGAGAGTAGAAGAGTAGAAGAGAGGATAGAGTAGAAGAGTAGAAGAGAGGATAGAGTAGAAGAGTAGAAGAGAGAGGATAGAGGAGAAGAGAGAGGAGCAGAAGAGAGTAGAATAAGGACTAGGAATGGTAGAAAGGATTAGAATAATAGGAATTGCAGAAGTGATTAGAATAAGGGCTAACAGAAGTGATTAGAATAAGGACTAGCAGAAGTGATTAGAATAAGGACTAGCAGAAGTGATTGGAATAAGGACTAGCAGAAGTGATTGGAATAAGGACTAGCAGAAGTGATTGGAATAAGGACTAGCAGAAGTGATTGGAATAGCGGAAGTGAATGTAATATGAGTGAATAATTAATCAAGACGTGATAAGTGAACTTGCAAAAACAGTACCATTGTTGAAGCTTAATTGAATTGCCGAGTGGAAATGTGATTGTCGATTTCGTAATTGAGTTTGAAGAATACACTTGACGGAAGCAGGGCGTAATTGACGGAATGTGGAGAAGAAAGGAAACAGGACGAAGAAAAGGGAAAAAGGAAGAAGGAAAAGAGGTAGGTGGAGGTATGGCGAACGTTGAGGTTGCTGGCTATGGAGTAAGCGAAGAACGGAGAGTAGATCAAATGTAAATATCCATGATATTTCGTCAAAATACTACTCAAAAAATACTATAAGTACTCGAAAATACTAACATCTATTCACTTTTAGATTACACGTGAATACTAATGCAACCTAATAAATCTACCCATATCGCGGATAGGGTCCGAATGACCAGAAACGCGAGAAGAACACACCCAGCACGGTTTTACGCACATCAAGCACTTCAAAAGGAATACGATGAAAAGGGACAAAACACAATCAAAATACCAGCTAGATTGTTCTGACTGTTGTGCTCTGGAAAGAGTAAATTGTTCAGTATGCCAAAAGACCAAAGTGCCTAATTATGCCAAAAGACCAAAGTACAAAATTATACCAAAGTATCTCTAATTCTCTATATACTCAACAACTCAAACCATATTATTCTACAATCAATATTCTCACCAATGTTGTCTACCACCAATGTTGTCATCAATGTTGTCTACCACCAATATTCTCATCAATGTTGTCTACCACCAATATTCTCATCATTATTCTCTACCGTTTTATCCCATTCCTTTTCTCTGTTTGTACCTGCTCGTTTATTATCGGATGATGATATTTTCGCAACAAAATTGCAGCCTTGTTGACAATTGCACCCGATTTGGAAGCATGGGTTTGTGTCGGCATAGGATGCTGCTAAGCGACAAGTAGTGCCGAGACAAGCATGGAGATTAAGGTGATAACAAATATTCTAACTAGCGAGAATGAGCGGATTGGTGGAGCTAAGTCGTGGAAGAGAAGGAGTGGTGAGAATTGAGCAGTGGGGTGGAAAAGTAGTGATGAAAAAACAGACGATCTTTTTAAAAAATCCTTCATAAACAATCAAGTCATCAAAAATAACCATGACAAGCACGAAGTCATAAGATTTGTCAGATAGAGTATGGAGATAGAGTGGTCTATCGTCTTAATAGACTAACTTTAAAGGATTCCAGTTCAGGCAAAATGTTTTGTTCGAGGCAGTCGTCTGAAAGCTTGCGGTGGGAATGGTTCGCTAGGAAGCAAAGCACGGCATCGCAAGATTTAAGGTTTGCGCGTACCTGGGGAGGCGGACGCCATGACAGGATTTCTCGATGTTATCGATCAAAATGTAGCGAGCCCTGGAATTGCCGCGCCAGGCACTGATCGATGTTTCAGAGTGAAGGTGTCCATTTCGAGAATTATTTTAGCGAGCAATTGCAGACAAAAGCACCAAATAAGCTTCTCAGAATGTCATGGTTTCATAATTGAGGAGTCGTAACCTTCCAAATACTCTTTCGAGCCTGCGGCGTCGCCGTCAAAGCGTCCGGATTAGGCCTGATTCGGCCGCGACAGCACAACACAGGCGCCGGAAGGCTTCGAAACCGCGAACCTTCGATGATCCCGCAGACATTAATCGCAGCCGAGCAGACGACGGGTTCCCATGTGCACGACACTGTTTAGATAAAACCAGCACGAACTCACAACATCGCGAATCGGGCATTTCGCTAAAATCTACACACCACTCTTCCCCAGTGGCCCTGAACACAATTACTGCATTGAAGGGTTTCAAAACGGAGTTGTTGCGCCGAATCTCGTGCAACCAGCTCGATTCGCGTGACAGAGAACAACGACTCGCTAAGAGGAAGGAAATGGACCAAATACGAGCGAGGGAAGAGGATCTGAAGAACCTTGACAAAGGGTCCAACAATGAGAACGTCACAAACGATAAGGTCACCACTGACAAGGTGGGTGAGAAACTTGGTGTCACCAATGACAAGGTGGGTGTTAACACTAACAAACCGGCTCAACTCACCCATCCAAAGAAGTCCAAGACGCGAGCACCTTTAAACCCCTCGCTAGACTTTTCAAATCGGTTGGTTACGTCCGCAAACCATTTCGCCATGACAAGCGCACACCCATCCACGCCTATCCGCGACACCACAGAGATAGCGGACCGGTACCTCACTGGCGATAACCGCGACCACTTGCGCGACATCATTCTCGATATCCACTTTGCTGGGGATACTCCTCCACCGGTCCCACCAAAGCTGCCGCGAATGCAGCCTCCCCCACCACGCCGACATCCTGTTATACTCGACGACCCGCCGTACAAAAGGGAAAGGAAGGAAGACACGGCCCTCAAGAGAGACACTTTCAACAAACTGAACGATGTACCGACTAAAACGGTCAATGCAACTTATAGAGACTACAAGCCCATACTAACAGGAGCGTTGCGGACACCAGACCTAGCACACTTCAAGACGTTCTCCGACCGCCCTTTCAAAACACCCATGAGGGACCAGTTCAAGGACATGTTCAAGACCCCAGACCAGGCCTCATCGATAAAAATCGCCGACCAGACGGTCTCGCTCAAGACCCCAGAAGGCATGGGAGATGTCGACACGCCAAAGCGTGCGGGCGAGCCAATCGAGCGGTTGAAGGAACCAGTTCAGGTTGAGAAGGAGAGGAAGGAGGAGAAGGAGAAGGAAAAGAAGGAAGAGAAGAAAGAGGAGGAAAAGAAAGAGGGGAATAAAGAAACCAAGATAGACAATTCTGATCCAGTGATACCTACCGTCGTATCTTCAGGTGATTCCGTGATACCTATCAAGACTCCTCATATACCCACCACCACTTCTACCATTCCGTCCTCGATACCCACCATCACATCCACAGAACCAACAGACCCTGCCATTTCTCCGGACGTTCTCAAGACTCCAGCGGTTTTGCTGACGCCCGAAGACCTCACCACCCCTGACCAAACCCTGACCCCCGACCACGCACTGACACCTAAGCAGGTGATACTGGCCCCAGACCAGATCGTGCTGACTCCAGACCAGGTCGCTACACCCGAGCAGATCATCCAGGCGCAAGACTTGGACGCGCCCTTCAAAACGCCAGATCTTGGCCAGAAACGGTCCAGAACCCCAGACCTGTTCAACACCCCGGAGAAGTCGCGCAGAAAAGGCGGCGCCTCAGAGCAGCGCGTGCTATTGAGGCCACAGAGAAGCATGAAGACAGCCACACCACCAGCACGTCCTCAGAGGTCGTCGACGACCCCTTCGCGGCCTTCGAGTTTGAGGCTAACCTACACAGACAAGGATAGCGACACAGACACGGACAGCGATCAGGACAAGATAGAGCAGAAGCAGAAGGAACAGAATGAGCAAAAGGGCCAGGATGACCTTTCCACTAGTAATATTTCAATCAAGCGTCTTTCGAGTGCGTCTGGAGTTTCTAATGGTCTTTCTGGAGCTTCCAATGCATCTGGAGCATGTCTTTCTGGAGCTTCTAATGCATCTGAAGCTTCTAATGGTCTTTCTGGAGCTTCCAATGCATCTGGAGCTAATGGTCTTTCTGGAGCTTCTAATGCATCTGAAGCTTCTAATGGTCTTTCTGGAGCTTCTAATCGCCTTTCGACTGGAAGTATCGGAGATCAAACCCCAACCTCGGCGACGTTCCCTGAATACTCCGAGCGCCGGTTGCAGTCGATTGAGCAGGCGTGTCGCAACGAGGAGCGTGTTTTGCGCGACTTGGCGCGCAACAAGAGCTTGCGCAAGTTGGGCCGTAATGAGAAGAAGGGACGCTCCGAGCGTCCTACGCGGACCAAGAGTGAGAAGGATGTTCACAGACACGAGGTTGTTGGATTGACGAGAAACAAATCACATGTTGGATTCTTCCCTAACAGATCACACACCACCACAGACGTTCCTCCTCCGTGCCCTATAATACTATCGGAAGACGACTCTGACAAACAGGGAAGCCAGTATGAGGAGAAGTCTGAGTACACAGAAGCGACTATTCTCACGAACGAAGCACGCAAGTTGGCACGTGAAGCGACCAAGTTGACCCAGGAGGCCACGAAGTTGGAGCTTCTCCGCAAAGAACTCGAGGCAAACATCTCCGAGCTGCTTATGCGCGTGCCCACGGTGATCAAGGACGATCAGTTACAGAGGAGGTCGGAGATGGCACAGCCGGAGATGACACTGAGTGAGTCGGAAGAACCACGGTCGGACTCGGACCAGTTTGAGTTTCCAAAGAGACTGAAGCTGATGCGTGTGCTTGGAATGCGGCGCGAGAGACCACGGCTGGCGGAGTCGAAAGCAAGCCAGTGGTCGAGAGAGTTGAAGAAGTTGGGCGGCTCGAGCAAGGAGATGAGACGTCTGAGCAGCATGAAGGAACTGCGCAGCTCGCGCGATCTGAAGCGTGTTAGCAAGGAGTTGAAGCGGGCACACACCATGAAGATAGGACCAACACAACCTGCGCCATTCATTCCACTCAAGCTTCTTCAACTTGAGGCCCCTAAGCCCAAGCCACCTGTGCAGGCAATTTCACCGCTGAAGCTCACGGAGGAGATTGCGGAGCGCAACCGCGCGTTCAACGAGTCGTTAACACGCAACACGTCGCTCCTGAAGATCCCACAGAAGCGCACGCTCTGGGACGCTATTCGCGGAAAGAAGGTTGTTCAGAAGAAGTACGTGTATGAGTTGCGCCGGAAGCGGATGAGCGAAGAAGTGCAAGGACTGAGTTTGTTCGGACGCAAGAAGAGCATGAAGAAGGAGGAGAAGAAGAATACCGAGGAAAAGACCAAGGACAAAAGCGACGAGGTGAAGACTGCGGGTGAAAAGGGAGCTCAAACACAAAGAAGTGTGCAGGAGTCCATCTTGCGCAAAAAGAGCATGAAGAACGAGATCACAGAGGGCTCTTCGTGTAGCTCGAAGGACTCGCCTCCACAGGTGACGCTCCGGAAGAAGGAGGAGCCAGTGGTGAGCTTTAGGGAGGATGCTGAGAAGAAAGAGAAAGAGACAGCTGCTAAAACAACGGGTGTCACGCTCAAGGAGTCAGTCATTAGACAAAAGAGTCTCAAGGAACAACTTGCGAGACAAAAGAGCCTCAAGGAGGCACTTGCTAGACAACGGAGTCTCATAGAAAACATGCTGGAGACAGAGAAGAACTTCAAGGAGACGCTTGCGAGAGAGAAGAGCTTGAAAGAGACGCGGGACAAGACACTCAAGGATACGATCTCTAAGGAATCGCTCAGACAGAGAGGTATCCAGGAGTTGCTTGCGAAAGAGAAGGCTGCAAAGGAGTCGATCGCGAGAGAAAACGCTGCTAGAGAGCTTCTTGCGAGAGAGAAGGCTTCGAAAGAGAGTGTTCTCAAGGCCTCAAAAGAGTCCTTTGCGCGGGCGTCAAAGGAGAAGGATGTGAAGAAGGAGGTCAAGAGGGAGGTCAAGAAGGATGTGAAGAAGGATGTGAAGAAGGATGTGAAGAAGGATGTGAAGAAGGAGGTCAAGAAGGATGTGAAGAAAGAGATGAAAGACGCTAAATCTTCCAAAGAGTCTGTTACTAAATCAGACTCAATTCTCAAGTCCTCTAATATTAAAGCTTCAGATTCACTTGTGAGGCAGAGGAGTGCGCAGGAAACTTCATCTCGTAAGAAGCACGAGGATGTTGTACGTCTGAAGAGCCACAACGAGCGTTCTTCGGCGTTGCTCTCTCCACACAAGTTCCGTGAGGACCCGTTCCACGACCGGAACCAGACACTGGAGAGCCCTGCAGGGGCATTGGAGCTGACGATCCAAGGCGCCGTTCTGCGCAAGAAGAGCGTGAGCGACCGTCGGTCCTCGTCGAGCGGCAACTCTGTTTCGCGCAAGTCGTCGTCGATGAAGGCCATCTCTCTCAAGAAGAACAAGCCGACCGTCACGTTTGCATCTCCTGTTGTTCCTAAGGAGCTTGACGGTTACAGCATGTCACTTCTTGAGGAGGCGTCGATGGAGGTTCCAGTGACGTTTGGGTACCGTGTGGACTCTGGTACCAGTTCGTCCACGGGTACTTCGCCGTTGGTGCAGCGGACCAAGTCCGGCAAGAAGGTGACGAAGATCCCGATCGAGGACAGAAAGTTCCTGATCTTGGACTCCGCAAACAGTAAGTTGGACAGCAAGTTGCTTGCAGCGTCCACGGCCAAGCGGAAGGGGTCGGTGAAGCAATCGCTCGAGACTTCGTACAACAAGGCCAAGATAAAGAAGGCCAAGAAGACGAAGGAAACGCAGCCACAGCAGCCCAAGGACATCATGAAGATCAAGATCTTGATGGAGATCTTCCAGGAGGCACCACAGCCATCGGAGATAGAAGTTGTGATGTTGAAGATGAACAAGGACCTTCTCAGGAACTTGAACGAGCTCAACAATTTGGTGATTTTCCGTCTCTTGGAGATCAAGCAGGACCTCAACTTGAACAAGGTGCGGTTGCTTCTCTACTTCAAGGACGACTCACTCAACCCCATTGTGCTCAAGCAGAGCATAGATGACAAACGGCCCAACACGAAGGACGTGTCGCCGGTGTATTTTAACGACAAGGACTTGCTCTTCGATTATATCATGATGAAGGACAAGATGTACATTAAAGCCGAGTACTAGCTAGCCGATAGGTTTATGAGTTAGATATATAATTTATGGTAGCAGGCGGTAATAGAAAATAGAGAAAGAGTAAGAGTAATAGAGAAGAGTAATAGAGAAGAGTAATAGAGAATAAAGGGTAGGAGGAGTTGTAAAGTAATGCATTATTTAAATTAGAAATCTGCTTATGGATGCAAATCTTAAAAATAGCTGCGAATACAATTAATTAAAAGATGAATGTAATTAATGTGAATGTAATAGAAATATGAATGTAATAGAAATATGAATGTAATATGAATGTAGTATTAACTATTAGATAGTCGCCTTCTTCAAATTATCCTTTCTAATATTTACTTCCCTCTCCAACCTTCCTTTGCTAATATTCTTCCACGTTTAGCAGAGCTTTTTTTTATTTTTTTTTTTACTTGCACCCACGTTTAACAGATGAACAGGAACACGATATAATGGCGGACATATTCAACATGGATGACGAGGAACTCGTCGAAAACTTCCGCAAGTTCTCGGTTGGCGGGTCCGACCTTAATTACAAGTTGCTTGATGTCGAAGATGAAGAGGACGACCTTCCTGGAGAAAGCGCAAACACAGTCTCAGAGTTGCTCCCCATCCCGATGAAACAACACGCGCGGAGAAACAGCACCATCGCGTCACTGTACGAGATTGACATCCACGAGTCGTATGTTCTGCAGTCCGCGATGGAGGGAAAAAGCGGCCTTTCATATAAGCCCAAGCTCTCCGACTTTGAGCCCATCAAGGTCTTGGGCCAGGGATCTTACGGAAAGGTCTTGCTTGTGCGCGAGGTGTCCACGGGCAAGCTCTTTGCACAGAAACAGCTCAAGAAAGCACTGCTCATCATCAACGAAAACACAAACGAGATCCACGAGTTGAACTACCAGCGTACTCTTAATGAGAAGAATATTCTCAAGATGGTGAGCCACCCCAACATTGTCAAGCTTTACTATGCATTTCAGGACCACAACAAGGTCTACTTGATCCTTGAATACTTGGATGGTGGAGAGTTGTTCCATCACTTGGCCCAGGAACGGTTCATGTCCGAGAAGAACGCGAGCTACTACATTGCACAGATGGTTTTGGCGTTGCGCTACTTGCACTTGAACTTGAAGGTCATCTACAGAGACTTGAAGCCTGAGAATTGCATGTTGAACTCGAGCGGAAACTTGGTTCTCACCGACTTTGGCTTGTCTAAGGTCAGTGAAGAAGAGGGCAAGAAGCACCTGATGACAGGAACTCCGCAGTACATGGCACCAGAGGTCATCAAGGGCGAGGAATACGACTACTCTGTAGACTGGTGGTCTCTTGGCTGCGTGGCGTTTGATTTGCTCACGGGATCGCCACCTTTTGTAGGCGCCAACAACAAGAAAATCATGGACAAGATTTTATCTGCAAAGAAGCACCTCAAGTTTCCATTTTACCTCAGTGTCGAAGCAAAGGATCTCTTGCGCAAGTTGCTCCAGGTGAACCCCGCGAAGCGGTTCAACATCGACGAGGACTTTGCGGAGTTGAAGAAGCACAGATTCTTCCGCTTTGTTGACTGGAACGTCTTGGAGAACTTGGAACAGCATGAGCAAGATATCTTACCTCCGATTTTGCCCATCATCAAGGACCCCATTTTGGCTGAAAACTTTGACGAGGAGTTCACGGAAATGGCCTTCACTCCACAGTACAAGCCCCTGGTGTTGGATTCACAGGACATCTTGCACGTCAATGGCTTCTCGTACATTAATGAGAGCTACTTGCAGACTATAGCTCCATGAGAGATGAAACATATGCTACGCTCCGTAGGAGCCTATTTATTGGCACGAGTGCCGGATGAGGATAGAGAGAACTGTTAGATTAGAGGGTGGAGATGGACAAGAGGATATGAAATGGAGGATACTGTTAGATTAGAGGATATTGAGAATATTATGAGAATGGAGGATACTGTTAGGAATGGAGGATACTGTTAGAGGATAGGATATAAGAACGAGGATACTGCTGCTACGACTGCTAGAGACTTTGAATTAGAGATACACTTCTACTTTCTTGACGTTGGATAATACCCACTAAACCACGTGAGAAGGACATCGAAGGAATATCAAGGAATAATGTTAGAAATCTTATAAAATAGAACATGTTGTAATATTTAATCCATGAGCATTTGTATCCTATAGCCATCTGCTTTAATCCATGATTTGTTTTTTTCTTTAATTCATATCAACTTCTTTATCAATTTCGTTATTCTTTTCTTAAAACATCTTCTTTAACTTACTATTCCTACTATCCTTCCCAATTATGCAGTATTCTGCCTATTATACACTAATATACAATACCAATGCGAGAACCATCGCCATATTCACGGCAAAGTCGCACATCAATAACTTCTGTGGTGATCCACCACGTAAATAGTTCAACTTGAACAACGAGAGCACAACAATACACGGCGCGAAAATGACCATCAGTGGTCTCATAAACATCGCCCCGAACGTAACAAGACTGACTGCACTCCACGCAAGCTGGTTAAACAAATGACCCATCAACACCGCGAACGACATGTCTGTGTGTAAAATGCCGTACTTCTCAAACATGGGGTCCACATCGATCTTCCGATAGTCGTAGTAGTAGCTGATGAAGTACTTGAAGTCTGCGTAGTCGCGCACCTTCTCTTGCAGCTCAACGTCGATCGACCCATAGTTGATCGTCAGCACAGAGCACGCCCGCTCCAAATTGTACGTCGACAATCTTTGCTTCAAAAGTGGGAAACTTCCAGAGTCCACATTTTGCTTGTTGAGCGGGAGAAATGGTGGCGCCAACCACGAGAACCAATTGATGAAAGACACAAGCTTGCACGAGCTGTTGCGGAACGAATTCTTTTCCTCGTCATCAGAAGACCGCCGCTTACCCTTACGATAGTCGAAACCTGCTCCTCCACCAAACTCGATCTTACCACCGTTGGGCATCTTGTACTTGAAGTTGCCTCCGCCTCCGCCTCCCCAGTGGGTATCTGTGGTTGAGATGTCATTGTTATCGATATCGTTGGTACGACTTTGCTCGAAGTTAATTTTTGACATCTTTCTGGTTGGGGAATATGCGGGGTGTTTAAGGTTTTTCAGATTTTTCAGATTTTTCGAATCCGAAATTTCCATAGGGAACTCGAAACAGTCTGACTTTGTAGGTAAAAGACTTGCTTTTCCCTTGACTGGACTGTCTGGAGACTCGTCAATGTTCTCATACAACTCATTCAAGTCTGCAAACGGGTCGGACCTGTTTATCGAATCATCATCTCGATCGACAACAAGGGTCTCTGTAGCAGCCATGGCCTCGGTGGTATTCAAATGGTATGTGTTTCTTGGAGATACCGAGTAGAGCTTGTCAACTAAGTCGTATGTGGACTTGAATGTAGACAACTTGCGTTCACACTGAATGCTATCGCTTCTGGAGTACGATAACGACATCTTGCGTGAGCTGCTATCAGTTTTACGTGTGTTATCAAATATGCTGTGTTGAGTCTCTGTCATTGCTTGTATCAGGGAGTTGCTGTTTGCACGCAGTGGTTTCGGGGAGAAATTTTCATCTCCCACGTTGAATGACGTTGGTAGGTTGAAGATGGATATCTTCTTATTGATCAAGGTTTCGTCGGAGTTGTACGACTTTACAGACTCCTCTTCCTCATTGACGATGTTCAGAAGCAATGTGGAGATAGCCGCATCGTTCTTGTATTTTTCACGGTATTGGTCCTGGTTCATCCAGATATCATAAACCTTCAAGAACTTGGCATACTTGTGTTCAAAGTAAGCATAGCTCAGGAACTCGCTGTAAATCAACGTCGTGTTGTACACAAACACTGCTATTGCGACTTGGTTGAAGTTGAAGCCGATTTTCCACATGGCGTACACAAACACAACGACGATGCCTTGTTCAGCGAGCGGCAACCAAAAGTGCCTGAAATTGTCCACGGATGCGGTTCTACCGAGCGTGAGGATCTCGTGGACAAACGCCACCAAGTACTGGACAATGATCATGAGGACTGCGAGCATGAATGATTTGTGGTAGACTATGCGCAGAAGCTGTGGCATCGAAAGCCAGGAGTTGATCCCAACAACTCCGGCGGTTAGGATAGCATGTGTTGCAAGTGCAGCAGGGACGAACCCCACAGCGTACTTGTGCCATCGCATTGTAGACTGGAGATATTGAAGTCCGATGGAGTGCGCCACTGTGTATATATCTGTTTGTTTTTTTAGTCAGCACTCTTTGGCCAGATTTGATAGGCCAGGGGTTTGACCTGGACACGACCGACCCCAGAGAATACTAGTAAAGAATTTGGAATAGAATAAGAATCGACTATTTCTAGAGGTATCGGTATAAAGATATCAAAAAGGATCAGTTTAAGAAGTATCAAAAGGATCAGTTTAAAGAAGTATCAAAAGGATCAGTTTAAAGGAGATTCAAGAATCAAGGAGTATCAACAAGTATCAGTATCAACTAAAGATCAATTAGAAATACCACTACCATTTATAAACTACAATCATTACAATGCCAGACAGCAAATCCGTGATCCCTCTCGAATCCAACCCAGAGGTGTTCACTCAACTCGCCAATAGACTTGGGTTGTCTCCAGTCCTCGAATTCCACGACATCTACTCCATTACAGACCCTGACATGCTTGCATTTTTGCCCCAACCGGTTTTCGGAGTAATCATGCTCTTCCCATTAACCGCCAAATTTGAGGAGTACCGCAGACTGCAAGACAGCGGCGCAACTCCCCAATTGCACCATTCTGAAGGCGTCAACTGGTTTAAGCAGACCATTGGAAATGGTTGCGGGTTGTACGCACTCTTACACATTCTTTCCAACATCTCACGCGATTTGGTCATCGACACGTCGCTCCTCAGCACCTTTTTCGCAGAGATCAAGGGATTGCCGGAGTCGGAGGTACCGCACGCAGTCGAGAGGCTCGAGAACCTGATCAATTTGGATGCAAATTTCGGCTCGCAGGGCCAAACTGAGGCCCCGGAGGCCGGATCGGAGACCATCCTCCACTTCATCACGTTTGTGAAGGGCGCAGACGGGCATTTGTACGAATTGGACGGAAGAAGACCGGGCCCCGTTGATTTGGGTGCCATTGACGGAGACCATGTGCTTGGAGATGACAAGATTGCGAAAAAGTTCCAGTTTTACTTGGATATGGCTGATGACCAGAACAAGATGAACTTTTCGTTGATGGGAATTGCACCAAGTATGTGAAAAGAGAAGATGGAAATATAGGAATACTTGGGGTACTTAGATTGCATGATAGATAATCACTGGCAAATAAAAGGATATAAAAGATAGGATATTGCTTTATTTTGTATGCTATTGACGACATTCTAAACAATCTTGAATGTTCAGTATTTTTGATGTCTTGGTTCTCTCACTGTTGATCCACTTTTCTGATTAGGTAGAATTCGGCAAGATCTAGATCCTCCAAAGGCTTCCAATTCTGTTTCCAATTCTGCTTCCAGCTCTGCTTCCAATTCTGCTTCCAGCTCTGCTTCTACTTTCTTAATAATCTCCTTTCCACGTCATTCTTTTTATCATTCTTTTCTACCTTTCCGTTCTATCTTATGCTCTTTTCCTTCAATAGCCACCACAATCTCCTCTTCTTTCATCACTATGACGCACTCTTTATCACCCACAGCGATCAAGTAGAACGTTCCCAATTCATAATGCCTGGAGAACTTGCGGATGAAGGCTCCTGCCAATTCGGGGAACTTTTCCTCGATTTGCAGCCAGTGCGGAATCTCCATCTCGTTACCTTCACACTCTTCGAACAGAGCAGTGATCATCGATTTTGGTGGCTGTCCTGTAAACGTCTTGATCTTTTTTGCATGTAAGGTAGTGATTTGGGGAAGTTCCTCTAAGTTGAGGTCTTTGATTGGGTTATATTCCAAGTTTAACTCCATAATGTCCAGCTCCTTGAAATCTCCCCCAACATACACAATCTCGTTTCCAGAAAGCGAGACTTCTTGAACATTGCACTGTGTATCAAGCCTTGTAATTTTGTTGTAATCCAAACAGAGAAGTCTCACACTGGGTGCGAAATGAACATCGCTAATCAGTTCAATCTGGTTACTCTGTAAATGTAAATGGTCCAACTTAGTCAAATGACGCACATCTATCAGCTTGAATTCACCAGGTGGTAAAATCAAGTCTTCCACTGAAACTGGAATTTCTTGAATGTTGATGGGGAATTCGGTGGCTTTGAGTCTTAATTCTTTCAAGTTGCATAAACTGGAAAGATTCCACGAGATGGTCTTGTATAACCCACCTTCCCATGTAAGTTTTTCCAAACTGACGGGAAATTCTATTATACAATGGTTCTTGTCCAAAAGGTTAGTTCCATGCGTATTATCGTAAGCAAAGACATTGCCCTCGTTCACTTGAAGCTCCTTAATTGTTGGCGGGAGGACAAAATGTGAACGTTCCAAGTAAATATCCCATAAATATATGGTGAATTTTTCAAGCTGCGGTGGTGGTCTAAAATTGATCACATTGATATCAGCAGTGCTTTGCTCTTCAGTTTCTATTTCTGAAAACGTTGAAAGTGATTCATTCAAAGGACCTTGGTCTTTCAGAATTCGAGCCACCGTATTGGTGTCTCCATAGTGATAAAACTCCAAGGACAATTCCTTCAACGATTGAGGAATCTCCTCTTCCATTACTTTTGGGTTGGCTTCACAGCCACATGTTATTAATGTAGTCAAATTGATCTCATCAAGACCACGAAGCGACCTAATCTCCGTGTCAGATAAATCCAAAGACCTTAAATTCGGAGGAAACTTCCAACCTTGGAAATCTATGCTACAGTCCCTCAATTCAAGGTTCCTCAACCCCACCAAATGCGAGAGGTCCAACGATACCTCCTCATCAGGAACCGCCAGGTTAATAGTTCGTAATGTTTCTGGAAGCACTCTTAAGAGGTCAATGGTTAAAGAGGGAATAGTGACCTTTTGGAGAGATGACGGAAATCCCTCGAAAGTATCATAGTCAATTTCCAATGTATCAAAGAAAGAAAGGTCCACTATTGTTGCAGGAAGCTCTACCTGAGTTAAATCAAGCGATTCCACAGCCATTCTAAATTTGGGAAGAGGCGAAATTTGCGACAATTTCTTCATGGCTTCACAAATACCATCATTATCACTTCCCAACAAGTTCATGCCAACTATTTCGAAGTCTTTGAGTTTCTCACCTAATAACAACACTTCACTTGAAGAATAAAGAAGCAATTCCTTCGGCTTGATATATCCCGAACTCATGAATGTCTCAAGCATTTCAGGCGAGAAAGCAGGTGTAATGCTGTAATTCGTACGCATTTCATTGTACCAAGCTAACAGTGGTTGGTACCACTGCAAACGAAGAAGAACTTCTTCATACATTTTTTGTATCGCTAAACGCCGAAAAAACGGGTCTGGGTGGAGGTACTGAACCTCAATTGGCTCAAGGTAGTCGAAAACATGCTCCAAGATTTCTGGGGGCAACTTCTCAAGGATCCCATACATGGTCGTTAGTTGGTGAATTTTTAAAAAGCCTCGAAAATACGAAAAGTGGTACATTTCCGAAACAAGAAAAAATGACTAACCAATCATGTTTACACAAAACGTTTTCCTATTTAACGCTATGATCTGCTATGACTCTTCATGTTGTCTTTTCGTCACCATTCTTGATGATTCAACTTCTTTTGCTAGTACATTGTATAAATTTCCCCGGATTTCAACCTGCACACTGTTTAAATTAACTTCAATGATGTCAAAAAATCAACTGTAAAATGGTTAAAATGAACTACAACATGGTTATAATGATCTGCAGCTACAACTGTGACTCTGCTCAACGTAATGTTATAGAACTTTCCCATTTCGTAGAGTTAAAACACCGTTTTGCAACTTCCCCACTATTTGCAGCCAGTGCGGAATTTCCATTTTAATCAGTGCGGAATTTCCTAATTGCAATAATCGAAATTTCCATCTACTTTAGAATAGGATTTCCATCTCATTGCTGTTAGGTGAATCAGTGCGGAAGTCCTCTGCTTTTAGATGAATCAAGTGGAGTTCAAAGATCGAAGTGGAGGGCAAGGTAGTACTAAAAATTACTGAGAATATCGACTGAAAAGTAATGAAAATAATTGACTCAACTCCACCCTCTTTGACAGCACCCTTCCCAGAGAAGACTGGGAATTGAGTGGCCACAACAACTTCTTCGCTTCGCTCAGAAATGTTTGATTTACTAAAATTCACACTTACTAATTGACACTTTCCTAATTCACACTTACTAATCATACTTTACTAATTACTTAACTCACACTTCTTCGCTTCGCTCAGAACTGCTCGATTTACACTTCTTCGCTTCGCTCAGAAATGCTCGATTTACCCAAAAACTCAACCACCTTCTCAAACACAGGCTTATACTGCTCCTCCGTTTCAATGAATAACGAGTGATACCCACCCTTTGCAGTGTAGAAATCCTTTTTGTCACTGTCCAACAACTCATAAAACCTCTTGCTAACCGCATAGTCGTTAATTTTGTCTGCAGTCCCATGAAGAACCAACACATTCACAGACTTGTTAAAGTTCTTATAATACTCTGGCGTAAGAAGCCTCCCTCCCCTCTGTAACATACCAATGAACAAGGCAAAGCTCCCATACAAAATCCCCGAATTCTCACGAATATACTTCCGATAAGCCTCGCTAGTGGTGAGCCAATCGATGTTCATTTTACTGTCAATCCTAACATTTGGCACGACCCTTGTGAAAAAGCCAGATAATGGTAGAAGGAGTCGAACTTGGAAATCAGGCTTGTATACCTTTACTAGCGGACTGCAGGCGAAAATACCACTGAATTGGTCGATATGCTTGCCAAATACTCCATAATTCAAAACGATTCCACCCCCCATAGAGTGTCCTCCAAGATAGAATTTCTCGGAAGGGTCTTTACTCAATGCGAGGTTGCGCTCAATGAAAAAATCCAAGTCCTTGAACGCATGCTCCTCGTTGGAGATACCAAAAGCCTTGCCAGGAGAAGTCTCACCAAAACCTCTTTGGTCATAAAAGAAGACTTCATATCCAGCACTTGATATTTGGTCAAAGAACTGCATATAATATGTGGAATCCTCACAAAACCCATGGACATAGATAACCTTGCCTTTGTATGCAACATTGCCAGGAACTTTCCAGGTAACGGTTTTAAAGTTCGCGTTATCGAACTCGATGAATTCAACAACAGGAGTTCTTTCGGTTTTGTAAGGGTGAGACATGATGGGAAGTAGTAAAAGTTGGATTATAGTGAGATTATTCGGTTCTTATATAGGAATTGGATTATAGGAATTGGATTATAGGAATTGTATTACTTTGGATTGGTATTGTTATAGGCTTGGGATAAGGATTTGTTATCTCCGTAAATACTCAGCCACTTGAACGTTGGAGGGTTATGAGCGATGCGATCGGACAGGGTCTGGAAATACCGGAATCCGAAAGCTCTTTGGATTGCAAAGAAGGAGGATGTTTGATGGGGATAAGCGTATACGAAGTTCGGTCTTACTTCGAATACTTGGGACTGGAGCGAATTTGGAAAACTTCAGGACTGTTGAAGGATATTCTAGGATAAACCAATAAGGTTTTACGATGGAGATACTTTAAGATACAACCAGATTACTGTGGATTACTCATCATTCGTGCTATGTACTTTTAGCATGAGTGACCTATTCCGCTAAGTCCTTAACCTTAAGCGAGAGAACTTAAATGAAATTGATATAGACAGTCTAGAACATAAAGAGCAACCACTGACAGAATAAGATCTGGAAAATTACGGAGAATGAAAGGCTGCAAAGAGTGGTAAATTTATACTTGGATACAAATGTTTGAGTGCTGTGCAATTTTGAAAGTTCACAATTCAGAAAGTCCATTTAGTGCAAATTAGAAAGTTCATTTAGTGCAAATTAGAAAGTTCATTTAGATTGCAATTTAGAAAGACCTAAAAATATTGTTCAAGTTTCGGCCGCAAATTGATTGTAGATTCAACCATTTTTTTTTTCACATCAAGAGTCTTTACAGTCAGTTAAAATCAACTGATAATTTCCAGAAAATGAAGTCGAAGTCAAGCATTCCAGGAAGCACAAGTTAATACTCAGGAAATCTCAAACTTCAACTCTTGGATATCTGGGACTGACAATCTTTATAGAACTTGCTTTTTCTTTGGTATATCGTAATCTTAACTTGTATGTTTTCTTTGGTATGTCGTAATCTAAACCTGTATGTTTTCTTTGGTATGTCGTAATCTAATCCTGTATGATTCCTTTGGTATGTCGTAACTAAAGGTGTCCTTCCTTTGACATCGTAACCTAAATGTGTCCTTCCTTCGATATCCTAAATGTGTCCTTCCTTCGATATCCTAAATGTGTCCTTCCTTCGATATCCTAAATGTGTCCTCCTTTGATGTCCTCCTTTGATGTCCTCCTTTGACGTTTTATCGGCACCTCCCTATATCTGCCCCTTGATGTCAATCTTACTGAACCCCGGCCGCTGCATTATCACCATCAAATCTCCCCGCGCACCCGCGCAGTCAAAATCCTCGCCCACCAAATGCTTCTCCAACTTGTGCTGTGCCAAAAACTGCCTGAGCTCCTGATCCGAGTACCCCAACTCCTGGCCCATAAACCCCGTGGCCAACTTCCTGTAGCTCCTGGCCATGACTCCAAGACTGCGGAGCGCCATTTTCGGCGCCACGAACGTGTCGATGAGGGTGCTTGCCAAGTCAAGCCCGGTGATCTGCGCACGTACTAGCGAGAACTGGTGGTAGTTGCACGAGAGAACGTGCAGATGCAACTCAAACAACCGATCCACAAGCACAAACAACTCGTCCTCGCGGTCTGTTCGCACATACGTAGAGTATGTGCCAATCACATCTAGTCGCAACTTGCATATTTCACTCGTGTTGTTGGTGATCATCATATAGATGATCCTGTAAATGAGAAATTCAAGCTCGCTGCCCACAAAACGGAGCTCCTTCCCCCTGTGGCGCCTGTAGAGGTACTTCAACTGACCTTGGCATTGGTTGAACTCGCCCAAATCACTGTTCTGGAGAGAAACACGACCATTGGTCTCGTACACAGTGATCGCAAAGTGGTTCTTGATGTGCTGGACAGTCAAGTCCTGGCGCATGGACTTGAATTGGTCGATGACGTAAGAGTACGACCCATTGGCCTCGTACTTGAGAAGAACATACGCGAGAGCCAGCTCAAGAACACGCTGCGGCCGCACCATCGACGGCTTGGGCTCGGAAGTGAGTCGCAAGTAGTTCTTCTCCAAGGTCTCGCAGTAGCCCACAAACCTGCCGTTGTTAGTATCGTTCTGGATGTGAACAGGAGTAACAGGGACCTCAAACCGTTGGGTCCTCTGTCTCTTTCGTTCGCTCGAGTCGTAGGAGTGCGTGGGTGGGGTAGATGAGCGAGAGCGAACAGTACCAGAAAAAGCAGAAGTATCACCTAGTTTAGCAGAAGCACTAGAAGTATCACCTAGTGTAGCAGAAGCACTAGAAGTATCACCTAGTTTAGCAGAAGCACTAGAAATATCACCTAGTTTAGCAGTATCACCTAGTTTAACAGAAGCATCACCTAGTTTAACAGAAGTACCAGAAAAACCAGACACACCTAGTTTAGTATCACCCGCTGTCTCACCCCTCCTACCCAATTCCAATTTTCCCCCATCTAATATCGGCACCTTCTGCTCATCCCAGTCATTACTGTACACCAAGCCCCTTTCGACTGCTGTTCTCACCAATCGCTGCAACTCCTCACTCAACCTCATCTTGTCGTCAGCGCCCAACTCACGGGCTCTACCGAAACTTCTCGTGACAAACGCCAGTAACGACTCCGGCCATTCAATATCATCCTTGTTTGACTCAGTGGGTATATTCTTTGGTATCTTTGGTAAGCCCTTTGGTATCTTTGGTAAGTCCTTCTTTATGTCCTTCTTTATGTTCTTCTTTATGTTCTTTACGTTCTTCTTCTCTTCATTCCCTTTGTCTTTTCGTCCCAACTTCACTGGCACTACCAGGTTGTAGGCGGTCATGTTGTTGGAAAAAATAAATTAGATCATATAGAACCACACCAAAGGGACGGATGCGGTCGTCAATATTCGCAGATAGCGCGTCATCGCGTCCCAAACCCGCGGGCAAGCGATCCAAGACCGCGAGCCCATACATCAAGTCGTCGATGGCCAATCCCAGTCCCAGTCCACTCCTCAATAAACGCCTTTCGTGGAACTTGGACGACTTGATCAGCTCCTACCACGAAATGGGCGAATTGCCTCCAATTCTTTCACCGACACTCCCGCCGTTGGACTCGCTCGGCAAGACCGTGGACGTCCGCGAGCCCCTCACGCCGAAGGACTCGGAGCCGCTCCGTGTGGATGCGGATTCCGACGACGACGTGCCGCTTCTGCAGTTGCTGATGTTGTCTCCAACGCTTCCAACGATATTTGATAAGAGAGAGAGGGGAGAGAGGGGAGAGAGGGGAGAAAGAGGTGGTTCTGAACGACCAGAAAGAGTTTCTGAAAGAGGTTCTGAAAGAGGAAGTTCTGAACGACCTGAAAGAGTTTCTGAACGAGGTTCTGGTGGCTCTTCAAAACCCGAGAAGAAGAAGAAACCCAAGAAGAACTATGTGCGGTATGTGAACAAGCTTGATGCTGAGCGTCCGCGGTTTCTTCTTCGCATCAATTTCGACTCCATTGACAAGTATGCCGCGGAGGTGAAGAGCTGGGAGAGAACGGGGACTGAAAGAGTGAATGGGAGCAATGGAAATGGTGAGAGGAGTGGAAGGGGTGGAATATCGAATGAAGGGAATGGAAGATCGAATGAAAGGAGTGGAAGATCGAATGAGAGAAATGGGGGATTAGATGGGCCCCTCAAATCAAGAACTATATCACTTGACAGAGACAAGTCTAAGATAAAGACTAATGAAAAGACAAAAGGTGAAAAGACTAAAGGTGAAAATTCCACGGTTCATGAAAAATCATCACCAGATAACTCCCTTGACGAACGCAAACTTGACGAACGCAAACTTGACGAACGCAAACTTGATGAACGCAAACTTGACGAACGCAAACTTGACGAACGCAAACTTGTTGAAGAAAAACGCAAACTTGATGTTCTTCTCGAAGAAAAACGCAATCTTGAGACCCTTCTCGAGGAGAAACGCAAACTCGCCAAACAGAACGAAGACAAACTCCAACTTCGCGAGAAGCAGCTTGAGGAGCGCGAACGCGAAATCCAACGCGAGCGCGACGAGCTCGCAGAGAAAGTGCGGCGGGAACGTGAGGAGATTAAGCGTGAGCGTAGGCTTGCGTTACTCGAGAAGGAAACAAGTACCATGCTGAGTCCAGAACCAAAGTCCTCACCGCTGCCAGATAGACTAGATAAGGGCGATAAGGAACGGTTGGAAATGGGTGATAGATTAGAAAGAGACAAGTTGGACCGACTTCCTCTGCCCACCAAAGATCGCAGACAATCGCGTTCTGGATTTGCATCCTCTCCGGTATCGGTGCCGGCGTCGCTACCACGGAACCCATCATCTGGGAATGTTCCCGGGGTGCTTTCGGGCACGTATCCAGTGAACCCCAACCCCATCAACCCATCACTTCCACAAATCCCCCAGGTTTCCGCCCGCAGTGACGAGACCAACAAGGTGCTACAGCAAAAGAAGAACCACTGGCTCCAGGTTGCGCGGTCAACGAAGGACAAATCCAAGACAACGGCGTCGAGGCTCCTTTCATTCATTATATCCATGGACTCGTTGCTCCTGAAGATGATTGCTCACGATTACGATGAGCGTGCAAAGATAGTGGTTGGCGTGTTGCCCAGCGAACGGCTGTGGAAGAATGTGTGTGGAGAGGTCACGGATCTCATTGCGGACCTCAATGAGTACATGGCGAGTATCAAGGAGAAGAACCTCATTGAGTTCAGCAAGATCATCGTGTGTATTCTCCACCAGACACGTGCGTTGTTGTACAAGCGCATCAACGGGATCTTGAGCAAGGTCATCGAGCTGTACAAGAAGAAGAAAAGCGAGGATTTGTACGGAAAGATCATCGAATTGCAACAGTTGTACATCGATAACAACCAGCTCATCATAAAGGACTTCATGAACTGCAAACCGGATTACTTGCTGGCCATAATCCCGCAGAAGTTCCCACAGACCACATACAAGGGCTCGCACAATTTGAAGAGCGTGCAGCAGCTGTATGATTTGGCAAATTACCAAGGCAATTTGAAACCACGGCCAAAGACCTTTTTCTTGCCGTTCGGCGTGTACTCGAACTTGAGCGAGGCGGTGAGTTTGATGTATTATGTGGTGTCGGAGTTTATTGATATTTTCAATAAGTATAATCCGAACGATTCGATGAGGTATGTGATGCAGTCGGGACAATAACACATGATAAAATATCATGATAAAATATCATGATAAGCTATCGCTTATCATGAAAACACCAGTGACAGCTTATCATGAAGAACACCAGTGATAGAAAACCACCAGTAATAGCTTATCAACCACCAGTGACTCCTTATCAACCACCAGTGACAGCTTATCAACCACCATTGACTCCTTATCAACCACCAGTGACAGCTTATCATGGATGACCACCAGGCACGCTACATATTAGAGATACTCCGAATAGCTTGTCGTCTATCCATATACCTAGTGAATGATGAATACAACGTTGCCTAATTCCTCTGTGACGTTGTATGTATTTTATGTATTAATGAACCATAAACATAGCAAAGTAAAATCAGTAGGTAACCGGAGCTATAGATGGTGCGAATCGCTCTTCAACTGTCTCACATCTATACCTCTTACATTTATAACTATGCTCTATGTCTTACATCTATAACTATGCTCCTACATCTATAACTATGCTCCTACATCTATAACTATGCTCCTACATCTATATCTATTCTCCTCTATTCCTATTTATATCACTTCTCCTTCAAATACTTCTCCTTATATATCCACGAGTTTCCGATGGACTTCACCCCAAACAACTCGCTCAGTCGCAACCATGCGCTCGCTTTGAACAAGTCTTTCTTGTGCGACTTCAGCCGTGTGGCCCAGATCTCTCCCAATTGCACCATAGCGTCGACGTTTCCCGATGAGCCCGCCATCAGAAGGAGCTTGATGCCATTGGCTTCATCGCGGTTCGCAAAGCCCGCGCCACTGTATGCCATCACACCGAGATCGAAGTAAGACAACGCAATCACGTCCAACTTGTGCTTGTAGACCTGCATGAGCCGGTTGATCTTGGCTTTCGGGAGACCTTGGAAGTAAGCATGGCACAACTGCGGGTCGGTACCTTGTTTGAGCGGATCCTGCTCAATAGTGTGGGTCAACTGCTTCAAGATCAACTTGAGGAGACTGTCCGGCAGCAACTCGTTCAACTTTTCAATCAACTGTGTGGTGGCAGGGTTATTGGGCAGTGCTCCGGTGTGTGCGAGGTTCACGTTGATGAGAATACACTTGCAGAGCCACTTCACTGCCAGCTGATCGTTCTGCTTGACTCCGTTTCCCGTCCGGAGTGCCATCGCATACAAGTACATGGCACGCGGGTAGTTGTTGGGGACGTTTGCGAGCAACTGGAGCTGGTACGACAGCTCTCTGTGCTTCCCAGCAACACGGAGCTGTTGCGCCATCGCAATGGCGCTTTCCATCTGCGGATCAGAGTATCCCTGAGGGGTGTGTTCGGGCTTACCACGCTGGATCGACAATGGGTTCCTTGGTGGAATGCCAGATTGTCTGAATGCATCAGGGTTGCGGGCAAACTGCAGCTGGTTGTCGCTGACTGAGCGGCGGCCATCTAAGCGTGGGATGTCGCGAGTTGGGACGGACGGTGTGCGGTTGACAGCGGGCGCAGATGATGTGCGAGAAAATGGAGGTGCAAGGCCAGGAGATTGGCTCAATTGAGGACTTCCCAATTGGGGACTTCCCATTTGGGGACTTGCTTGAAGCTGACTCAATTGAGGGCTTCCCAATTGATAACTAGGAGTTCCTAATTGATAACTAGGAGTTCCCAATTGTGGACTTCTTCCCAATTGTGGACTTCCCTGACTTCCCTGACTTCCCTGTCCTATTCCTTCTCCCTGTTCCATCACTATATTCTTCTTCACCTGCTTGATCACCGCGTCGTCCATAAACCGCGCATTCGCACGCTTCGGTAAAATGTTGGTCAAGTTGGGCCTGGTGGCCATGGCGTACACGTCTGAGGCGCCGATGGGCAAGTTGGGTCTCTCCTTTTGTGAGCTGGACGGAGGACTCAATGCCACTGTGGGGTTTGGATACAGCTCTCGCGACTCGAACAACTTCTCATTGGTGGTCAGAAGCATGCTGTACCGCTGGTTGTTGTACTGGTCGAAGTCGTCCAAGTCCAAGCGGTCGAGCAAGCGTCCGTTGGTGCTCACAGAGTCGAACGAGTACATGCTCGCGCTGTCGTCGTTGTCATAGTCGAAGCGGGTCTTTTTGGTGGGAGACTGCATTTTCGTGGAGAGGAGCTTGGGTGCAGAAATGATTCTGGTGCGTACTCCACGCGGACTCTTTTCTTTGAGCGAAAGGGTCCTGTTGAGAAGGCGCTGGCCGAGACTCTTGGATCTCTTTAAGCTGGGTTCCTTCTTGGGGCTGGCCTGTTTTTGTACGGGCCGAAGGTTCTGGTTTTTGGGTTGTAACGGTGCTGGCCTGAGCGGGTGGGTGGACGAAGCCTTGGAAATGGAAGTTGTAGAAGACTTCGAAATGGAGGTTGTAGAAGACTTCGAAATGGAGGACTTCGTAGAAGACTTTGTACTTGAAATGGAAGGCTTCGAATTGGACGCCTTTAAATCCGACTTGGTGCTAATTGAAGACCTTAAAACTCCTGTAGATGAAGACCTTAAAACAGTGGATGTCCTGACGTCTTCAGACGACTTTGATTCAAAAGCTGTAGTGGTGTTGAAACAGTCTGCCTTAGATGCTTTCTTTACTCTGAAAGCGTCGGAAGTGCACGAGTTGAACGTAGATGTCGACGTGGAAGCTGAAAGGCTGCTCGCGATGTCTTCTGCTTCTTCAACAGGGATTTGCGGCAACTCCTTGTCCTGGAATGCTCTCTTTCTGTCCAAGTACGAATGGGTCGAAAGCAGCGAGTGGGTCAGTGCACTTCTGGCTACGCTGGCGGAGTCTGAGAGGCACGACTGTGGCGATGAGTTCTGCAGGGACGTTTGCAGGAAGGTGTTTTGTTGGCAGGTGTTTATGGACGATTCACCAATAGTGTTTGATCTCACGAGTTTGACTTTCTGTGAGTTCTTAGTGATCAGCACAGCTCTGCGGATTCCAAAAGGGGAGGAACAGTTGTCTTTAGAAAAAGACTCAAAAGACTTGGACTCAAAAGACTTCGATTCAGACTTAGACTCAAAAGACTTAGACTCAGACTTAGACTCAAAAGACTTTTTCTGTACAACCTTACGATCCTCCTTCTCCTTAACTACGCTCTTTCGCAACTCCAGTAGTCCCAGAAATGTGTGCGATCTGGTGACTCGAGTGTCTTGTTTGAGGAGCTCCGAGATCCCGTGGACGGTGTTTGATCTGGCGCGCGGGTCGAGGGTGAACTTTTCCTTGGGGGTGACCTTCAACGGGGCAATGCTCAGTGATTTGGATCTAGCAAGCGATATCTGTCTCTCCAACTGGTTGAGTGGAGATTTGATGGTGCGGAATTTGCTAACCTGAGGAGATGCAGGAGTGGAGTTGGTGGATGAAGGGTTTGCAGGTTGGTTGGAAGAAAAGTTTGCTGGTTGAAGGGTTGCTGGTTGATGTGTCGAGGTGGTATTGTTCGAATGGTTTGTCGAGGTAGTATTACTATCCGAAAGGTTTGTCGACTTGGTTGACTCTATGGACTTTGTTGGGTGTGATTGTAAATCTTTATTATTCAGATTTGTTGACAATCTATCAGTTTTTGTTTCCAAGTATACCACAACTGTTTCCAGACCGGCTTCCAAAGTATCTGGATCCTCTTTATGCTCTTCTTTTACCTGAGACGTCAAGGGGTTTAAGTGTCCGTGGATTTGTTGGGTGCGCAAATCTTGAGTTAAATCTTTTATGCTTTTGCTGATTAAACTCCCGCACTCTCCACAATCTTTTCTGGGGCTATTGTGTTTTAAAGTCCTTGACGAGCCGAAATCCCCAACAACCTCCGCTGAATGCTGCACTGGAATGTTCTCGCGCCACGGAATGCCCTCTCGTCTCTCTTGTTCCAGAAGGTTATGTACCATCATCCCCGTCACGTGAGACGCGTCGATGCTATTTTTGGGCGGTGTACCTGACAAATACGGTACTAGAAGCAGGTGGAGATCCAAAGGGAACAATTACTATAGTAGGAGAGCTGGTTGATGTTGTAGCTCTATAGTTGTTCTAGTTGTTCTGTAGGTGCTCTATAGTTGTTCTAGTTGTTCTGTAGGTGCTCTATAGTTGTCGTTCTAGTTGTCGTTCTAGTTGTCGTTCTAGTTGTCGTTCTAGTTGTTCTATACTTTAGTAGAAAGCTTATAGTCTTATACTCTTATTCTATCAGTCTACTATTACTAACCCCTCAATGATCTGCTATAGACGAGGATCGCTCTCCATATATACTCGCGGTACTTTCTTTTTCCATGTTGCCTGTCTACCAGGAATGTTCTAGGAATGTTTGAACTTTGATACTGGCCGATTGGTCACCCCCTTTGCGACTCTGAAAATTAATGCCTGAAACAATCTTGTACAGGAAATAACGTTTGACCGCAAAGGGGTGTCTGGGAAAACGTATGCGCGTTTTTGTAGTTCGCGTATAGTCCGGGGCTAGATACTCGTTTAAGCAGGCGCTACCGCATTAGGCACCGCAGTTTAGCAACACCTGTCTCGTGTGCTTCGAGAATGTCTGGTGGATTCTATAAAACGTTTGAGACGTGAGGATGGTGCTGAAAAATTGCACTCACATTCACACTTCTTTTCATCCTGGTCTTTAAGGTTGCTATTGTTCCTCCGTTTAATTTGACGGTCTGCTTCGCTAGCACAGGCTATTGTTCTGTTGAAAAAATTACCGATGAGAAGACAACGATGGGGTCTATTGTTGCGCCGGAAAATATCATCAGTCAATCCTGTGAGATCGAGGAACACAAACGGTATTAGTGTATACAAAAATTAGTAATGAGATAGTCAATTCACTATTCTCTAACAACCTATGTTCTATTCACTATTCTCTAACAACCTATAATCTTCACTATTCTCTAACAACCTATAATCTTCACTATTCTCTAACAACCAATGTTCTAATCTTCACTACTCTCTATTCTCTATTCCTAACAACTTATATTCTAATCTTCACTATTCCCTATTCTCTATCTCTATCTCTACTCCTTCTACCCCTTTTGGTTAAAGTCACTCTGTGTTGGGCCGTTTCAGATGTCGACATCTGACATTCTTTCCTGGCACACAGGGAGGCCGATCTAACGGTTGGTTGCGAGATATTTTCCCCACAGACACCGATCTCACGTGCCCGTTCCTTGTCATTGCAACCGCTAAGCGGAAACGAAAAACGGCAAATAACGACAACTTTAGCTTCCGTTTAGCTCAGGCGGCCATTGTGCGAGGTGTGTAGAGAGAAAGCGAAAGTGAAAGTGGTGTAAAAGTGGTGAAACCGGTAAAAGTGGTGTAAAAATAGACGTAATTAAAGTATGAACAAGGAAGTATGAATAGGAAAATATGAAGAAAGCAGAATTAACAAGTATCGTTAACGAGTATTAGAGGTATCGTTACAGGTGTGGTTGAACTAAAAATAGCCGCTAACGAGTAGGTGTAAAAATAGGCGTCGTTTGAGATGGTTTACGTAGAAATACCGTTTCATATTGCTGATCGTTATTTTGATAGGTTTTATGTAAATCGTCAATAGCCGTTGAAATTCTTCTGATCCCATTTCCCCTGTTCTAAACGGTCCTCTAAATGCATTTCCCATGTTCCAAACGGTAAATACATTTATCCTTTCACTTCTTCTATCAATCTCACCTAAACCCATCCCTCCTTTACTTTTCTAGATTTTCTTTTTGTACTTTCTCCACCTAAACAAACGGCCCAAAAATCAACCACTCCAATGGACGTCATCAAACCTCATCGCCCTGAGCAGTCGCCAGAAATCGACCCCTCCACGCTCTCCAACTACCGCAGCTTCAAGGTCAACCTTGTCAGTCTTGACTTTGACGTTGACTTTGACACCCAGATCGTGTCTGGTACCGCCCGCTACAACTTGGATGTGGTGACTCCCGCAAACCAATTGGACTTGGACGTGTCTTTCCTTGACATCAAGGCCATCTCCGTCAACGGCTCCGCCGCGAAGTTTACCGAGTCCGAAAGAGTCGGCAACTTGGGCTCCAAGTTGTCCATTGCCATCCCGCACTCCACCCATCTTGACGTGGTCATCGACTATGCCACCACCAAAGACTGCACTGCGTTGCAGTTTTTGGACAAGGAGGCCACTGATGGAAAGGTCGCCCCATACTTGTTCTGCCAGTGTCAAGCAATCCATGCTCGTTCCCTCTTCCCGTGCTTTGACACCCCTGCCGTTAAAGCCCCTTACAAGTTGTCTGCAAAGTCCCCATACTTCACGCTTTTGAGCGGCAGACCAGTGTCGGTGGACGGCCCGGAGTATGTCTACGACCAGCCCATCCCAATCCCATCCTACTTGATCTCCATCGCAAGTGGTGACTTGGCCAGAGCAAACATCGGTCCGAGATCCGATGTCTTCAGCGAGCCGGTCAACATCAAAAAGTGCCAATGGGAGTTTGAACGTGACATGGAAAACTTCATCCAAATCGCCGAGGCGTTGATTTTCCACTACGAATGGAAGCGTTTCGACTCGCTCGTGTTGCCAGCTTCGTTCCCATACGGTGGTATGGAAATCCCCAACTTGTGCCAGTTGACACCTACCTTGATCTCTGAGGACCGCTCGCAGGTCGGTGTGATGGCGCACGAGTTGGCCCACTCGTGGTCTGGAAACTTGGTCACCAACTGCTCTTGGGAGCACTTCTGGTTGAACGAGGGCTGGACAGTCTACATCGAGAGACGTATTCTTGAGGGAATCGCAGTCCAGGAGCAATTACGCGCAGGCAAGTCCAGAGACGAAGCTGAGAAATACGGTGAGTCCTACAGAAACTTCTCCGCAATCATCGGTTGGACAGATTTGCAAAACTCAATCAAGTCAATGGGTGACAGCGCTACCAAGTTCTCCACGTTGGTTCAGGACTTGAAGAACCGCGAGGACCCTGACGACGCGTTTTCCACTGTCCCTTACGAAAAGGGTTTCAACTTGTTGTTCCACATTGAGAAGTTGGTTGGAAAGAAGGCCTTTGACAAGTTCATCCCACACTACTTTGAGCAGTTCAAGTACGGGTCCTTGGACACATACCAATTTGTCGACACTTTGTACGCGTACTTTGACGACAAACACGCCCAGCTCGACTCTATCGACTGGAACACCTGGTTGTACAAGCCAGGTATGCCTCCTGTGGACCCTGGTTTCGACACCACCTTGGTGGACCAATGCTACAAGTTGGCCGACAAATGGTACGACAGCTTGACTGGCAGACAGGGTGCTGAGTTTGAGGCCTCGGACATCGCGGGCTTTGAGGCCAACCAGTCGGTGGTGTTCTTGGAGACCTTGATTGCATTTGAAAAGCGCGATGGTTTCTCGTGGAAAGACCACCCAGCAGCCTTGGTGCACATGGAACACGTCTACAGTGCTTACCCCAACACCAAGAACGCCGAGATCTTGTCTAGATGGTACTTGCTCCAGGCCTCGGGTGCGAGATTCGAGGTGATCACCAAGTTTGGCGAGTGGTTGGGCACCATTGGAAGAATGAAGTTTGTTCGTCCGGGGTACTCCATGATCAACCTGATTGACCACGACATGGCCGTGCACTACTTTGAGAAGTTTGAGAGCAGGTACCATCCGATCTGTAAGGCGATGGTGAAAAAGGATTTGGGGTTGTAAGAGAAGAGAGAAGAGAAGAAGGAGAATAATGAAGTGAATAAGAAGTGATTATAAGGAAGAGGTGGTGAACTGAAGAACCAAAAGATAACATAAATATGTTCTTGAAAAACCTCTAGCTCTTTTCGTATAATCACTCACCGTCACTCCAATACTTATCATTCTGTTACCCACTACTCCGCCACTGTTTATTCAGTAGTCACACTACACCCGTATATAGAATCAATGAAATGAGTGGCGTAACTTTTTTGTCTTCACACGCACCTAGATAAAGTGCGAAAAACGCGAATATAAACACGTAGTATCAGACGAGATCAACACAACATGTCGCTTTTCTTAAACGTGAGTAGCAGCAGACTTGAGGCTCCAAGAAGGATAACGATGAGGTGACCAATGAGGAAATTCAGATACAACCAGAGATTACTGTCAGAGATATTCAGATACAACCAGAGATAATCAGAGACGATCAGAACCAGACAACCAGACAACCAAAGATAATCAGATACAATGAGATACAATGAGATACAACCAGAGCTTATCCTCTCCCTCTTTACGTCTTTACTAACATCCAGGCTTCTCAGTTCTCGCAAAGATTCAACATCGAGCGTCTTAGAGAGGACTTTGGCTCTGTCCAGTCCACCATAACCAAGTTGAAGCCTCCTCAGGAGTTCTTCGACTTCAGAAGAGTCAGTAAACCTGCCAACTTCGGTGACGCCCAGGGTAGAATCGGCTTCAACTTGACCTACTTCTCCGCCAACTACATCGCCATCGTCTTGATCTTGAGCATATACGCATTGATCACCAACTTGCTTTTGTTGTTTGTTACTGTTTTCTTGTTTGCCGGTATCTTTGCCATTAACAAGTTGAACGGTGAGGACTTGGTGTTGCCTTTCGCCAGATTCAACACCTCGCAGTTGTACACCGGGTTGATGGTGGTGTGCATCCCATTGGGTTTCTTGGCCAGTCCTATTTCCACCATGATGTGGTTGATTGGTTCCAGCAGTGTCTGTGTGTTGGCCCACGCCACCTTGATGGAGAAGCCTATCGAGACTGTGTTTGAGGAGGTATAGTGTAAAATAAAGGATATTTATTAGGAGAGTAGGAACGGGATTATCAGATTAGAGAATGCAGAGAATACCTGAATAGAGAATATCAGAGAATGCCAGAATAGAGAATATCAGAGAATGCCAGAATAGAGAATATCAGAGAATGACAGATTAGAGAGCATCAGAATATCAGACTAGAATATCAGACCAGAATATCAGACTAGAATTTCACTAGATATTATTCAGATAGGCGAATATAAATAGACTACTACTGCTCAAGGTATTCAAATATCCACTAGTCTAGGCATCCTCATCGCCTACTCCTCTTCTTCTCCCCTCTACATCGCACTTAAACGTACATATATTAAGTTCAACACGGGCTATAAATCATACCATACCATCGGAAATGCTGGAAATGCAGATGTAATATGACCATAGAGCTTAGATGCCCAACTTGGTTCTTCTCCAGTGTCTTCTCTTAGCGTTGTACTTGATGGTGTTACCAGTTCTCAATCTGATCCACTGTGGCAATGGTCTGTTCTGGTTACCAGCCTTAGCTAACTTCTGCTTGGTTCTGAAAGACTTCTGGGACTAAAGGAGTTAGTACATGTTCAGTGGATGCGAGTCTGGTGGTTGGTGACGTCTGTCATTAACGTGGATCTATCTCCACATCGTCTCGTTGACTCAGGTTGGTAGGTCTGCTATACATACAGGCATCTTTGTTAGTTGTGTAGAGAAAGAAAAAGGTTTTTAAAAATCTCCTTTTAAAAATTTTCAGCGTAGGGTAGATGAAAATTTTTGTCTGCACAACCTGCAAAATAAAATACAGGTTAGCTCGCGTAACTTGCAAATCGGTTTACAGTTTACAGTGCTTGCAAAAAAAACTGCCCAAGACCTTCCGTGACTGCTTTTCGAAAGGCACCGAATTTTCACCCGGCTCCTCGATCCAGGCAAAATTGAAAAATCTTTTGTCTAGTCCTTTCTTTTCTACACACACGCAAAATGACTAGAACCTCTGTCTTAGCTGATGCTTTGAACGCTATCAACAACGCCGAGAAGACCGGTAAGCGTCAAGTCTTGATCAGACCATCCTCCAAGGTCATCATCAAGTTCTTGACCGTCATGCAGAAGCACGGTTACATTGGTGAGTTCGAGTACATCGACGACCACAGATCCGGTAAGATCGTCGTTCAGTTGAACGGTAGATTGAACAAGTGTGGTGTCATCTCCCCAAGATTCAACGTCAAGATCTCCGACATTGAGAGATGGACTGACAACTTGTTGCCAGCCAGACAGTTCGGTTTCGTCATCTTGACCACTTCTGCTGGTATCATGGACCACGAGGAGGCCAGAAGAAAGCACGTTTCCGGTAAGATCTTGGGTTTCGTCTACTAGATGCGAATGTAATAGTACCTAATATATGCCTAAAATTACAACTGTAAAGAGTAGTCAGGAATGTGAACATGAAAATTGGTAAAGATGAGAGAAATAATGGAGACAATACAATAGAGAAGTTAATATACAGATGAGCTTGAAGTATGTTCAGATGAGCTTAGAGTACATAGTGACAGAAGAGATTGAAGTTGATGACATAAGAGATTGAACTTGATGACAGAAGATGATGGGGCTGATGATCATCTGAATATCCAGCTGCATGCATCTCTTCGTTAGGGCTTCTACCCTCATCACATGATCGAATTTTTCACTTCTCCTGCACAGCGAAAATGATGGAGCGAAAAAATTTGGTGTCTGCCGCAGCTGGGCCTGAGGGAGAAAAAAATTTATAAAACATACTAACAGTTTTACCCATTCAGTGTATCATTAACATATATCCATAATGTCTTCTGGTATGTCCACTATCAATACGGCTAGAACGAGCAAGTGAACCACGAGTGAAATAGAATGTCAAACCACCACGAACCGCACAACCACAGATCTTGAATTGAAAGTCTTCAAAAAATGAACTACAACAACGAATCCCGACCACACACTACAGCTCCAGCAATTTTTTACAAGTGTATACTAACATCCTTTAGGTCCAGTTAGAGATGGCTCCCAAGTCTTTGGTGTTGCCCGTATCTTCGCTTCCTTCAACGATACCTTTGTTCACGTCACCGATCTCTCCGGTAAGGAGACCATCGCCAGAGTCACTGGTGGTATGAAGGTCAAGGCTGACAGAGACGAGTCCTCCCCATACGCTGCCATGTTGGCTGCTCAGGACGTTGCTGCCAGATGTAAGGAGGTCGGTATCACCGCCGTCCACGTTAAGTTGAGAGCTACTGGTGGTACCAAGACCAAGACCCCAGGTCCAGGTGGTCAGTCTGCTTTGAGAGCTTTGGCCAGATCCGGCTTGAGAATCGGTAGAATCGAGGATGTTACCCCAGTTCCATCCGACTCTACTAGAAGAAAGGGTGGTAGAAGAGGTAGAAGATTGTGATTTTGCGGTTGGGTACAAACATACAATCTTCTCTCAATTACATTTTCATCTTTAGTATAGCCTAATTAAAACTAAAAACTGTATATTTATGTAAGGTGTAGGAGTCGATGAGATGAGTTCAAGGAAGACTAGGGATTTATATTTTATCATGTCTGTATAGTCATGTCTCGTTGATGATGTCTCGTTCATTATGTCTCGTTCATGATTGTCATGTCTTGTTCATGATTGTCATGTCTTGTTCATGATTGTCATGTCTCGTTCATGTCTTTCATGCCACTTCACCTTCATACCTCTTCATATTCTTCCTTTTCATACTCTTCCTTTTTCATACTCTTCCTTTTTCATACTCTTCCTTTTTCATACTCTTCCTTTTTCATACTCTAAGTCTTTCTTCGCTATCGCTCAGAAAGTCTTTATACTTTTTTCAACCATGATTCGGACTGTACGATTGTACTCAACCATCAACAAGATCTTCCCACCAGCGACCACAGTGAAGTCGTCCAACACACCACAACACCAGATCTCCCCAAACATCCACTTCAAAGCGAAGGATTTCAAAGGAAGTAAGACCAACTTGGCCGTCGCATACCTAAAAGCATACAATGAGAGAAACCAGTGCAAGATCACCGCAAACTTGCAAACTCTTGGAGATGAAATCGTGGAGAGTCTACCAGCAGGTAGAATAGAGAGCATTCACTCCACTGAGAAACCTCCGTTGAAATTCCTCGAAGAATTTCTTGCATCTCCATCGCCAACATATTGTGAATCAGCTGATTGGTACCAGTTCCCGATCCTCGACCATGTGACCAAACTCAACCAGCTCCAGCTGCTGCTTCTGATGCGCGAGATCCCACAGTCTGCAAAGGACAAGATCAAGGAGTTTCTCGACTATTTACTGAGTGTGGGTAAAGCATCGCACCAGTTCCACAAGTTACTCATTAAACACGATATAGACAGAGCACGAGTATGTGAGCATTCCCTACTTCATGAGGGTTTGTTCAATGCTTACTTCGGATTGTTAGTGTTAACCGACGAGAAGAAATGTGTTCAATGGTTGTATAAACATGTTGTGAAGAGGCCCCATGTGAGTAATCCAGTGGTTCTCGCAACAATGAGAGAAAATCCAACCAGTATGCCAATTGAGAGTCCCGTTCCGTTTGATGTCGGCAGTCGCGATCTTGACGATTTTGTGGAGATTGAGGTCCTTTCCTCGCTCTTGTTCTGTGGCCAACCTACACCTTTATTGAAAAGGTTTGTTCGTCAAGTTCGGCCAAGTATTAACAAAGACGAAGCACTTGAAATGATAAATACAAACTATGGAAAGTTCCAGAAACTAGTCTCAAAGCAACTTGTCAAGAAGAACAAAGTGTCGTATGGACTTCTTCGGTCATTGGCTGAAAAGTACCCAAGAGTCAATTTGGAAGATTTCCAACAGCCGAATGTTCTCAATGTTGACAACACCTTCATCAACTCGTTGCTATGCGTCAATGCAGAGTTGATGGAAGAACGGTCCTCCAGCAAACCTGAATATTTCCAAGCCCTTTGGCAAGTTCAGAGGATCGGAAAACTCAAGTATAAGACTTGGTCAAGAGCATTTATGAGGGAGTATGATTTGCGGACATCTGACCAACTTCGCGAGCTTCTCACTTCCGTTGAGTTCCAGCGCTACACTATTGAAAGCACGGGGTTCTTTCAGTGCCAACTGCGTGCATTTCAGAAGTTGTTGATTGAAAAACGCCATATGCCCAGCTTGGTGACTACCCAATTCTACCAGATGTTTGCAACTTCGTACGATATGAACGCGTTGGGGGCGCGCATCCAGGAATTGGCTGGGCTTCTCAAGGAAAAGAGTGTGAAGGAGATTTTGGCAGATTTGAACAGCCAGAATTTCTCGTTGAGGAGGATGTTTATTGAGAGGGCAAGGAAAACGAGTGAAAGCGTGAAGAGAATTGAAAATGTGAAGAGAGAGGATTCGGAGAATATTTATATTCCCCAACGTACTTTGGATCAGGTTGGAAGATTGGCTGCAAACCACTACATCATGTCTGCTCATCTTGGACATAAATTGAGACCATTTTTGGACTACACTTCAGATGCCGTCAGTGTGTTGGAAAACCACAACCTCTTCTCACGCATCGGTTCGCACTACTTGTCTGGCAACACTGGTGCGATTGAGCGAATTGTCAGCCCTTTAACCACTCCGCATCACCTCAACAAGGACATCATTAAATTGCACGATATCACTGTTGACGACGTCTCCAAACCTCCTAAAATGCACATTTTCAGCGCAGACGTGCTCAGGTTTCCACCCACGGAGGCCACTCCCCTCTTCAAGTTGATGAAGATTGAGTACGGCACATCTCGAGAGTACCTTGAGAAAATCGAGCGGAATTTGCAGAACCGCAACTACTTACCAGACGTCATCACAACAGTAGCAACTTTTGGCGACAACTACTACAAGTTATTATTGGCCTCGAAATTGGCAGACAATCAAGCGCTAATGGACCTTTTCTTGGACAAGAAGTTCAAGACTTTGGTCAACAAATGCAGCGAAGTCCGCTTGAGTAGCGATCCTGTACATAGCACACCTGCAAACAGCTACTTGAGGAGACAGAACCAGATTTTCAACCAAACCATTGGCGCATATGCCGTGGAGAGCCCGCAGCTTGTTGCCGGGTGGGTCGATCGCTGTGTGGAGTCTGCGTTGGGCCAATCAGTTGGTGATTTGGAGAGGGAGATTAATAGAAGGGAATGACAGGGATAGAATGAAATGATAGAGTAATGATAGAAAGGATGTAGAGATAAAAGGCGTTGTTGAGAAGTTAAGGAGGAGTTGTTGAGGAGTTAAGGAGAAGTTTAGATGAGGAGAAAGTGAGTTGTTGAGGAGTTAAGGAGAAGTTTAGATGAGGAGAAGTTGAGTTATTGAGAGGTTACTATGAGGAATTATAGGTATTGGTTCATGGTTGATCATCTCCTGGTCATTCGTACATAACTCCGCGCTCACACATTTGGGGAACAGTTGCGATCTTCCAATTTCAGATGGCAATTCCGAAGTGGTTCGAGGACCGAATTTTATACCGGATCCTGATCGACTCTTGCGACACTTTTACAGACAAATTATCCTGCAACCAAAAAAGGCACACGTCCAAATCGGGAAATCTTTTCCAGTGCATCATTGATAACAATTTGCAATCAAAATATATAAGGAAGGGATGGAAGGATCATTTCAATACAAAACACGTTCTGTAAACATGCTTCACTTTCTCTTTCTCATTGCAGGCATTTCCGTGCTTTGCTATGCATTGATCACCAAGAAGAAAGTCAAGGTCGCAGACCCTGAAGTACCCACCAAAAAAGCATATGGCAATAAGGAAGCCTTACCAGCACCAACTCCTTTGATGATAACACCAGAACAAGTAGGTAACTACGACGATAGACCATGGAGACCATTCAGATGGCCGTACCACCAGACCATGTCGATTTTCAAGCTCGATATCAATCACTGGTTAGACATGGATAAGTATTATGTTCACTACATCGAGGAGAAGCAGCGTATCTGGCACAAGTATGGTAAGGAAAACATCGACTGGCTTCCAGAGGCATACGATGCGTGTCTTGAGTTGATGGAGACTGTGGTTGACCACATGACTCAACGTTACCCTCTTCTTTTCACGGTATTGCTGACTGATGGAAAGGGTGGAATGGTGTTGAAGAACGAGATTACTCGTGAAGTGTTGGATATGACTAGACCACTTAAGGAACACCCATTGTTGTACGTCACCAAGTTGGCCAAGGAGGATTTCTACGTGGTTTTGAAGAACCCTGAGACTGGCGAACACTACTTATCGGCAGCTGCGGTGCCTTTCCCAGGTGGATCTTTTGGTATTCACGAGAAAATCGGCAAGAATATCGATGCTATTCATGAGGATGTGCCTTATTACAAGGAGAAGTTGAAGAAATCTATGGAGAGGTGGTTTGGTAGAATGACTGTCGAAGAGCCTGTTGAACGTGCAAGTTGGTACATTTCTTGGGATCATAAACTTAAGATCAATAATGTGTACCAATTACCAGCAGTCAAGCCCAATCTTGAAATGGAAGTCAATGAAACTGACCCTAAACAGTTCAATGTGAGAGTGGAACGCCAAACTTTGCGTCGTTTACCACGTTCTCGTGCGGTTATTTTCACAAACCACCCAGTCTTCTACTCTATTGAGGAGATGAAGGATGAACCTATGGTTCCTTCTCTTATCAAAAAGATTTTGTACGAGGGTCCAGAACAAATTTTGAAGTACAAGAACTTTGGCTTGTTCCGCGACCGCTTGAATGGATACTTGGATAGCATGATCAAGAGACAGGTCGACTTGGGAATCATCAAAGAGGACGAACCAGTAAAGACCTTGCCAACATATCCATTTGCTCACTGGGCTAAGACAGATTTTGATCATGTAAATGGATGGACAAATCCAAGCAAATCATACGATAAGAGTCGCAACTACACCCAGGAAGCCAAACAGGAGTTGACTTGTGAAAATGATTAGAGAAAGATGTGATAGAGTTGAAGGAAAAGTTTTAACTGATTAACTTCAACTGGTTAGTCAACTGACCTTCAACTGGTTAGCTCCAACTGTTGCTCCAACCAGAATAACTCCAATGTTCCAACTGATCAACTCCCATGAACAGTTGATTCATCACTCGTACACAGAAGCTGGGATTAGCTGGTCTAGTCAAAATTAAAGTATAGATCTTGATTTTTAAATGTACGAATAAATTATAAAAATTATAAGAAATTCTAGAAATTATAAGATATTGTAAAAATATAAATTAAGTCCTACAAATTGTTTTGAATAGTCACGTGCTCTATCAGTCCGAATCGCATTACTGAAAATAGACAAGGATAAGAGTATTCATTGCAAGTACTAGCGATTCCAGAATAATGTCAAACGTGAGGGGAAGAGTCAAGAAATGAATTCCCCAAACCGACCGAATAAACGTGCACCGCGTTGTCCTAACTAAAACAAGTCGGATATTACTATGATGAATATCGTTGAATATTACTATGACATCGTTGAATATTACTATGACATCGTTGAATATTATTATGAAGTTGAATATCGTTGATTATTACTACATGTGTACTCTTCCCTCCTCTTTATTCCACTTTAAGTCAGGGTGCAAATTATTCCCGAAAGAGTCACACGTGCTTATCGTCACGCGATAACTTATCGCCCCGCATGATGTAGTGCGGACAACCCAGATGAAGACGTGACTTCGAGGTAACGGTAGCAGGGCAGGGCCATGCCTTAGCCGATAACGGACATGACAATGGCAGGTGGAGTACACTACTCTGCCGTGTTATTGTACTCTCAAAGTGGCCAAATTGTAGAACATTAAGGGTTTGGTGCCTTTCCCTTTGGTACTGCTATGTGCAGTTTCACCCCCCCTTAAATTTACAGCCAAACAGCCTCTCTTTTATAAATACAACTTACTCACATCTCGGACTCAATAACAACCGCCTTCATGGAATCCGAGACTGATCTGACCTCACTTAGAAAGTTGCTTAGCTCCCACCTGTCCATCTACAATGCGCTCAACAATCCTGACCTCGATGCCTCGGAATTAGTGCGCGAAGGAACTCCGATCAACAGAAGAACCACACCTAAACTAAGCCCTAGTCCCATGCTCACCGCCAAGTCGGCTGCCGACGATCTCCAGAGATGTAGCCCTGAATTGCTCGACTTCTCCATCACCAGCTGGCAGAGCATCAACAACCAGGACTGGTATTCGATGTATGAGAACAGGAGAAATACGCGCTCTCCCCATGTTCCACAATTATCTAAAAGAGGAATGACGCCACCAACTTCGATTTTGTCCATCACTACAGATGAGGAGCTGGACCGCATTAAGGAGAATGTCGTTGTTACTGGTAAGACCATGGTCTTTGAGACCGATGAAGAGGATAATGAGGAATTCGAGGGAGGCTTTGATACTTTTGTCATGCCGGTCATGTCAGTTTCAGAACACTCACGCAAATCTTTTGAGATCAGTGTTCTAACCTCCCAGTCATCATACAAGTTTGAAACGAAGCAGTTGATCAAGAATATAGAATCATCGTTAGACTACGGCCCTATCAAAATCAACCATTTCAATGTTTCCAATCTGGATCTGTTGCAACTGGAGTTTACTGTTAAGAATTCCGATTTGGTGTTTATCGTGAACGATGGGTCGAAGACTCTAGTCGACTACCTCACGAAGGTGTTCATGCCGGAGGAGAAGACCAACCCGAAGTTGACCATCATCAACATGATGACTGTCAACTATTTCATCAACTTGTTTGAGTTGATCAACAACCTCAAGCCGTACCAGATCTGGAAAACATCGTCATTGAAGCACCACAAGCTTGTCAACAAGTTGAAGGACTTCATTGAGGTGGAGGCAACGTTACTGGACAGCTCGAGTGCTAATACCCAGCTAGCAATGAAGAACAAGAACCTCAGCATGACGCTCGCCAGCGAAAGCGCGCGCAACAGAACCATGTACTCCACTATAATATCAAGCAAGAAAACCAATTACAAATCCATTGAGAAGAGCTTCAAGCTGGACTTGAACGCTTCGAGCTGTTTTGAGGACCCATTGCAAATTTCTAACAAGTTCCAAAACTTCAAGACGGTTTACATCATTCTGAAAAAGGCATTGATGAGGTTGATTGAGAAGGGAACATTGGCCTGGAGAGGCGACAGCTCCTATCCACAGGGACTGTTTTCACCAAACACCTGGCTTGTGTGCAGTTTTTCTGTTGGGATTGGAATTGGCGTTTTGGTTTCCATGGGTGCAAAATTTTCTTTGGATGCACTTCTCCGCGAGGGTATGTTTTACGAGCCCCAGGAAATGAGCCCGAAGATGCCACCAAAGGAAACCAAAGTCGACTTCCTCGACTTCACCATTGAGTACATGGCAAGATTAGTTGATGAGATGGCCAACTGGCCGTTTTTCGTGAGCCTTGAGTCGTACATCAGAACGGGAATGCAAAAGTTGATTTACACGAATTCACTTGCTTTTACAGGTCTAGAGAAGATCATCAGTTTATTGATATACAGAGATCATTAGGTGACATAGAATTGATGAGGTGCTTCAGTTCAATTGATTAGCATTTAATGACCATTGAATGCGTTATGAGTTTTTGTACAGAATTATGTTCTGTTAATTGTGTTTGGCTGCAGCATTGATACTTGATGGGTATCATTGCGTATTTTTTTAGGGTGGTTTATATTTTAATGCAATTACAATGTTAAGCGTATGTACATGAATAATGGGGATGAAGTACAACAAATGAAGAGTATTCCCAAATGAAGGGTATTCACAAATGAGGATATTCCCAAATGAAAGGTATTCCAAATGAAGGGTAAGAGCACCTTATACCGAACCTTCTATGATAGTGGTGCTTGACTCGGAAGTCTTGTTCAGGGAATTCCTCCTCCCTTTAACTCACCATGAAACTGACGTTTTGGTAAAAGTCCAACATTGGGTTCTCACCAGTCTTGGTTGTTGTGATGTTGACATCAGCCCACTGCTCTAAGAACTCCTTATGGGACTCCACCTTAGGAGTTTTTCCTGTGACTTGATAATACAAGTCGCTGGCGAGTTTGAAGTCCGTGGGGAACATGATATCGAAGTAGCCTTGGTAGCACATATATGTACTCACATCAATCATCTTGTCTTGGAGCACGGTCTGGACCACCGGGGCATTGTAATAACCCCCGATTGTTTTCGGTAATGAGTGGAAATCCGAAGTTATGAGCGAGTGGTTTGGGAAACGATGTTTTAGAATCTGGAAAAACTCTAGGAGCCTTGTTGGAATGAACTCTCCTGGCGTCAAGTCGTCCTTAAACGGAAGAATTGAGTTTTTCCATCTAAGTTTAAGGGATGAGTGGTGTACAGGGTGAATCTTATCCTTATCGGTAAGGTACGGAACCACGCTTTTTAAAGTTTCGAGGTTGCCATGGAGCGTCCCCGAATTCTTCAATACTGAGCTGGATCCATTTTCCCGCAATTGCAACAAAGCATTAGAATAGTAACTCAATTCTGGAGTGAAGAATTCGTAAAAGTCTCCATGGTCGTCAATCAAGACCTGACACTCGTATGGTTCACCAGTGGTATTATCATAACGGATCACGTCGTGAGCAAAGTTATCGAAGACCTCGAGTGCGATGAAGAAGCACGGTTCGTTGACGAGCTTGTCCCACTTGAAGATGGACTTGTTGATGATCTCCAATTTTTTAGAGTCCAAACCTTGTTCGACCAACTTGGCCGTCAAGGCGTTATTCATCTGCTTTTCCGCCAATTGGGACGAAATTTCTATAATCTTGTAGCGCGTGCGCGCGTATACGTCTGGCTCATTAGTTTTGATATAGTTCAAGATGTTGCACATCAAAGTACCGTTACCTCCACCCATTTCGTAGATGACCAAATCCTCATATGGGTATGAACCATTCAACTTGTAGTTGACCAAAAGGTAACGTGCCAATGCCTCACCATAGTATGGTTGGAAGAGCTCTGTTGGAGTGTGCCATAACTGCAATGAGCGTTTTTTCGGAGGTGGGCTCTTTATCTTTTGCAACTCTTCAGTTTGTAAGTTTTTAGCCCTTGCGGCGAACTTGGACTTGATCTCATCCTGTTTCTCCAACATCAAGTCGTTGACCTGTTCCCTGGTCTTTGCGACCTTGGGGTCCACGGCGTCGTCGTATCTCGAGTACGACTTTTGCCAGTGGTCCATAAAGTCGTCGATGTCGTTGATATTATTATAGTCAAAGGGCTTTTCTGGCTTGAAGATTTCCACTTCCTTGGCAAAGTACCCGTAGTGCGGGTTGTATAGCGAGTCCTCGATGAAGTCAGACGCCAACATCTTCACTTTGGAAGGTCTGTGCTTGAATCTTGCGAGTTTCATGGAGTTTGTTTGAGGGTACTCATTGAAAACCTCTTGTGGGGACTTGGTATCGAACGGATAGTTGGTCGCATGTGTGTAGATGAATTTGATCAAGTTGAAGGAGTCGTCCTCACCACGTTGGAGGTTTTGGAAGGGGTGAGGCTTGGAAGCCTGAGGGGCCGTACTGGGGTCTCTTTTCACAAGTGAACGCGATCTCTCGTTGGCCGCAGACACTTTGAATGCAAAGGTGTCCGGTCGTATGGAGTATTCGTGGTGGAAGTCTTCATTCTTGCTCAGGTTATATTTCTGGAGCTCTTTGGTCTTCAGCTTGATGTTTTTGAAGAGCGTGCGCCGGTGTGTGAGCGCACGCGGTGCTAGCTTGGGAACCATTGGTGTAAAAAAGAGATGGGTGAAAAATGATAAACGGTGAAAATGGAGAAGGAACGATAAAATAGTGATCTAGTGATGAGATATAGGATGAATGATAGTGATTTAGTGGAGATGTAGATATTGTCTAGTGATGGATATAGATAGTAATCTACTATGAAATTGATAATGATTAAATTGATGGTACTATGACATGATACTATGACTATGATCGAGTGATACTGACATTAGTGATACTGACATTAGTGATACTGTGACAATCTCACACTCTGGATGTAACAGATGTGCATTCCTTTCCTCCACCCCATTCAGTTTCTTGGTATTTCAAATTGGGGGTTATATCAATTTCATGGAATTCGTTCAAGCATTGCATAACTGTGATACCGGAGCGTCAAGTATGTGTTATGACGATCACAAGTTTGAGGTGACGTTAATTCAACAAGTGAGTCGTTTATCGTTAGGTGAGCTTGGTAGCTCATTGAGGATCTCATTTTGCTAAATCGATGAAGAAGATCATTGATCAACACTATAATCTTTTTACTTCATGGATTCCTTATTTTCTCTTATTATTCCTCAGTTGTATTCCTCTACTCTCTATTCTTCCTCGATTTTCCCTCATATCCCCTCAAATACAACATCCTCCTTCCCGTCAAACTCATCCATACACTCAATTATCGTCTTGATGTTGTCGATCACGCTGCTCACCGCAACACGGATGATCCTGTCGCTCAACCCGTTGAACTGACACACCAAGTGGTTGCCCTCGTTGGTGTAGGAAACTTGCAACTCCGACGCGCGGAGTATGGGGTCGGGCGACAACGACTTCTGTGCGATGATGGCTTGCCGTTCGCTCTCAAATGGCACGTCCAAACGGATCCCAAAAGGAAGGGTCATGGTGATTTTTTGTAGAAATGGAAAAGAAATGGAAATTTGTTAGAAATCGTAGAAAATTGTTAGAAATTGTACGAAATTTGTTAGAAATAAAATTGTTAGCACATTTTTAGCGGTTTTGTTAGCGAATTTGTTTGGACATTTTGCAGTTTATCAGCGATAGTGTTAGTTTACTGCGATTTTGTTAGTCTTATTAGCGATTTTGTTGTCTCATTAGCGATTTTATTAGTTTATATTTTGTTAACTTTATTAGCATGTTATTACATTTTCGTAAGCACATTTCAAGTTCATATCCTTTTCATTCCATCTCTACTGTTTTCATTTTTTGCTCCTACATATAATCAACAACTTGATGTATAGTGATTTCAAGATAATTTACGCACCTGACTTAAGTGGATGTCGTGGTATCCGAGTTCTATATGCAGGAAATTAGAGAAGATGTATTCTCGGATTCGAGAATTTTTAT